>JAJSOF020000003.1:201414919-201648423 GCA_025594305.2 Periplaneta americana | reverse complement strand
ACTCGGCAGCCAAAATTAACAAGATATTAATTAATACGGGTTTAAAACTAAGTTAAGTAACACTGTACTCAGTAACTCCTTGCTTTATAACTGCTTAGCGTTACATCTAGTTATGTTAAACGTGACTCTGTATGTTTGGGACTTCAAGGTTGGCAACTCTGCCTCGTATGTTAGCGTCTGTAAGTGTCATGGAAGTGTATTGTTGCACCAAACAATAAAACACATTAAGTCTGCAGTCCACGTGTGTTTTAACCGTCAATCGAAATACCAAGGCCCCAACACTGCATCTCTTACGTCGTCGAGAGTGCAGTAGAGTTTTGTTTTTTGTTTTTTCTCGATTCTCACAAATAAGAATGTCCGAGTAATTTCATTGTTATACTAAAAGCCAGGTTATGAACCGACGAAACAGGAAGTAGTTGGATGGGCGAGAGGAAAGTGCGGGTTAGAGGGGTAGCCTGTGCAGTGATGACACGTTGAGTGTGGGGGATGGAGGGGAGAACGAGAACGGAGCTTTTCATTGGACCTCGCGTGAAAATGTCGTCTGCTAACGAAAATCTGGCAACGGAATCACGGAGACAGTGTAGCCAGTTCATTTGCAGTACCACGTGCATTATGAGTCGCATTTCGTACCAGCGTCATTAGCTCGTGCTTTCTTAAAAACAGTAATTTCAATTACTAATATTGTTGATAGTGTTATCGAGAACTATATGCAGTAGTTACTTTAAACATATCGGTGACAAACGCTGAACATGCTCTGAATGTCGCGCCACTATGTGGCAATAGAGCTCAGAAAGAGACCAACAGAACGTTGCTTCCGGTTTAGTCGGTTCATAACCTGGCTTTTAGTATATATGTGACGATAAAATAAGTAAATTTGATAAGAAATATCCTACATTTACAACCACAGCCTAATAAGTAGGACTGAGAAATATAGCCTATGCCGTTATACTACCAGCGCGCTTCGTGTCCTTTTAACAACTTTGAGTACGTCTCAGAGTTGGTGTGAGTTAACGCAGTGTCTTTCGTTCGTTTGAACTCATGCTTGTCATCACGGTAAGTTGGTCCTCAGCATTTGGGTGGTTGAAAGCCACTCCTTTGACTTCGAAGCACAACTATCTGCTAGAGAAAAATTTGAAGACATCACTCTCTTTGCTAAAGAAAAATTGCACTATTTTAAAGACATTTTATTTTCTGTCTGTAGGTTCACAACTGTGGAGTAACGATCAGCGCATCTGGCCGCGAAAGCAGGTGGCCCGGGATCGAATCCCGGTCCGGGCAAGTTACCTGGTTCAGGTTTTTTCTCGGGTTTTCCCTCAACCCAATACGAGCAAATGCTGGGTATACTCTTTTTTTTTTTTCATGGAGTGCAGTTTCGTAGAAAGGACTTTGCCGACAGATCTTCTACTGCCCCCTACTAATTGGTTGTCATAAATAAATTGCTTCCTTACTGTGACGGAAATCTTGTCTTCTCCTGTCAGTAACCAATCACAACCCTTGTTCAGAAGAATTGACAGGCTCTCGTCAAATCCACGTTTAGGCAGAGTTGCTGCATCTTTTCCGAATTCCAAGAATCCCGTCAGTCTCATTTCGAGGGTCACCAGGATTATGGCAACTGTGCAATGTTGGGACGAGGGGACAGGTTGGAATTGTCAGAGGTGTTTGTGTAGGAAGTCATAAATCTGTAAGTGGGTGTTCAAAGGAGCCACCGAACTGCACTCCTAGAAATAAAATAAGGTATAACTTTCGGTGCTGGACCCCGGACTCATTTCACCGGCATTATCACCTTTATTTCATTCAGACGCTAAATAACCTAGATGTTGATGCACCGTCGTAAAATAACACTATAAAACAAACAAATCTGTCTGTAGAAAATAGACCTAATATAACATTGACAAGTATCAGCCTTTTTATTTAACACTATGTTAATATGATAGTGTATTACGTTTCTGTTTTACACAATTTTTCATTTCATATATTATTGAAGTGAATAACAAATCATACTTTCAAATTTTCAAAGGAGAATGATTACATGTTACTAGAAAACACAGCCTTACATCTAGAAAAACTTCGTTCCACTTCCGCAGAAACAATGACGACATATTTGAAATATTTTACATAGGCATTATCTATCTCAAAATCTGTATCATTATTGTAAATTTCCTCATTTGAAATCGTCACAAATTTTACATACAGTAGAGCTAAATATCCATAATGTTTATCCAGTATTTTTTATATATATTTTCTTGCTACATTTATTTCCTATTTCGTGTTCCAACTATTCCGTTTCGTCACAATATCATTCACAATCTCTTCTGTCTGTAGAAAATACACCTAATACAACATTGAAAAATATCAGCCTTATTATTTCACTATGTTAATATGATAGTGTATTACGTTTCTGTTTTACATGATTTTTCATTTCATGTATTATTGAAGTGAATAACAAACCACATTTTCAAATTTTCAAAGGAGAATGATTACATGTTACTAGAAAACACAGCGTTACATCTAGAAAACCATCGTTCCACTTCTTCAGAAACAATGAGGACATATTTGAAATATTTTACATAAGCAAAATCTGTATCATTATTGTAAATTTCCTCATTTGAAATTAAGTCAGAAATTTTACACAGAGCTTAATATCCATAATGTTTATCAAGTATTTTTTTTTAATTTGTTTGATACATTTTTTCCTATTTCGTGTTCCAACTATTCCGTTTCGTCACAATATCATTCACAATCTCTTCTGTCTGTAGAAAATACACCTAATACAACATTGAAAAATATCAGCCTTATTATTTCACTATGTTAATATGATAGTGTATTACGTTTCTGTTTTACACAATTTTTCATTTCATATATTATTGAAGTGAATAACAAATCATACTTTCAAATTTTCAAAGGAGAATGATTACATGTTACTAGAAAACACAGCCTTACATCTAGAAAAACTTCGTTCCACTTCCGCAGAAACAATGACGACATATTTGAAATATTTTACATAGGCATTATCTATCTCAAAATCTGTATCATTATTGTAAATTTCCTCATTTGAAATCGTCACAAATTTTACATACAGTAGAGCTAAATATCCATAATGTTTATCCAGTATTTTTTATATATATTTTTTTGCTACATTTATTTCCTATTTCGTGTTCCAACTATTCCGTTTCGTCACATCATTCACAATATTTTCTGTCTGAAGAAAAATTACCTAATATAACATTGAACAATATCAGCCTTACTATTTCACTATGTTAATATGATAGTGTATTACGTTTTTGTTGTACATAATTTTTCGTTTCATATATTATTGAAGTGAATAATAAACCAATTTTCAAAGCAGAATGATTGCCTGTTGCTAGAAACAACAGCCTAGAGAAACTTCATTCCAATTTTGCAGAAATAATGAGGGCATATTTAAAAAAATTTACACAAGCATTATTTATCTCAAAATCTGCATCATTATAACAAATTACCTCATTTGAAATTAAGTCACAATTTTCGTCCTCGGCATCTCGCTATTATTCTTCTTTACAGACGTTGAATGTTGCCTGTTACGAATAGCTGTATTCTGTCGTAATGTAGCCGATCAACTGAAGTTCACTGCTGAACGGAACACACTGAAATCCCCACCCCAACGCAATTACGTACTGGTGCCTAAAGTCAGAGGCGCATCAAGCGCGATGTAACGGCGTAGAATTCTTAGCAAATTTACGCGAAAATGGACAGTTTCTTCGAAAAATCATTCTGTGATAAAAAAAGAAATACATTTCTCTTTTAAATTATTTTAAAGAAATACAGTATATTAGTCAGCTGCAAAGGATCAGAGACAGAGTATTTTGTGAATTCTGTTATTCTCTTTAATGCCCTAAAGAACCATTGATGACTTCATTTTGTATGAAACTAAGTTACGTAACATTATACTCAGCGATGCATGCCATGGGGGGGGGGAGGATCTGTTCATCCTACCTCCACTATTTCGGGACTTTGTTGATTCATGAGTGGTTCCTTATTGGCATCAGTTTTGACGTCCCCACTAGTCACCAGACTGCTCACTAAACAAAAATCTACAGATCTTCCATCTCGGCTACTTTCCAATAACCTCTGCCTCTGATGTGTTCTACGTAACACAAACATAACGGAAAGTGCTGATAATACCGAACCTATGAGGAACGAAGCAAGAGCCAGTAAAATAAGAATAAATAACTTACACACAGTGCTGTGTTGTGTATTAAGTGATTCCTCTGAAAATGTAACCTCTCTTGAACTACTGCTAACGTTAGTTGTCAAATTTTGCTCCACAATATTTTCAACCCCTTTACCACACGAACCAATCTGAGCGCAAATTTCATTATCCTCCCCTCCACTACAAATGTCACAATATTTCCACGGATTACCAGTTAGGTTTACCTTGAAGTTCGCAGTGAAAACATCGCTCAGGTTGTATAACTGGTTGTTGTTCAGTCTAAGATCTTCAAGGCTAGGCAAATCAGTCACAAATTTCGGTATTTTTTGTAGTTTGTTGTAGCTCACGTCCAGGAGAAGTAGATTAGACAGTGGCTGAGTTGTTGGCAAAGAGTCTGATGACGACACAGTTGTTATTATATTTCGTGATAAATATAATTCACGGAGATTTGGCATACCTGAGAACGAAGAAAGCGAAAAAGTATGCAATCCGCAATTCTCCAGGCTTAACACTTCCAGTCTCTTGTTGCTCAAGACAGGTCCGTTTTCTGGGATAACAAGTCCTTCGTTATTCGACAGAGATAACCACCTCAGTTTTGGGATGAACCAGAAAGTCTTCGGGGACACATACTGAAGTAGATTTGTGGATAGATCCACCACTTCCAACATGCGCTGTCCTATAAAGGATCGGGTACTGATGGTTGTAATGACGTTGTTTGAAACATTCAGGACTCTTAGGGGCGTGACCATCCAGATTCGAATAGTGAACGTCGAAATGTTGGTGATGTTGTTGTGAGAGAAATCTACTTCGGTGATATCTGTGTCGAATCTGCTGTGAGGGAAGTCTTCAAGGAACTTGCCGGCACAATTCACTTTCCACACGGAACACACACACGGAGATGGGCACACAGCGCTCACACTGATACAGGTGCCTAGCAACAGGCACACCGATGCCACCACTGACAGAGACATTTCTTAATACTAACGCAGGAACTAACTATTTTCTACTGTTTAACTCTATCCATATATATACATTATTTTAATCAGATAACACAATATTAGATAAAAGGAAGGAGGTATGTCATAGGCTTCACGCTTTTATTGGTCCCGGCAGCAGAGTGAAGTCCTGTAGTCCACGTCACTCTCCGATCACCTTTATACCTGGAGAAGATTCGGTACGCAATTTGATTGGAGGGGTGAGTGATTGTTGTGTATATCAATTCTCGATGCCCGTGCGTCCTACTTTAAACGGTTCGAACCTACCCGCGCAAACGAGAGTCGCTGCTTTCTCCCTCTCAGAAAGCAGGTTGGCTCGCTTTTTTCCCTCTTGTGAGAGAGAAAGCAAAGATCGCGCGGCGACGAGTCACGTTGGCAGTAGAAATACTCCCAGGCACTGTGACGTCAACGGCGTCCTCAACCACCATTGTTCCGAGGGGTATAAATATACCGCGTCTCCACGACTTCAGACACCAGCCCCCAACCCCTTGCAAGGACGCGATTTGCGCACATTTTAAATTTGTCCTCCCAATTCTCTTTCGATTTTTCTCGATTTTTTTTTCGGCGGCGGCGAGATCACTTCTCTCTCTCTCACTTCAGACACTCGTTCTCCAGATGGCAAAGATGTAGCTCTAACGCGTCCTCCGTCACTATACTAAAAGCCAGGTTATGAACCAACGAAACAGGAAGTAGTTGGATTTGCGAGAGGAAAGTGCGGGTTAGAGGGGTAGCCTGTGCAGTGAAGACACGTTGAGTGTGGGGGATGGAGGGGAGAACAAGAACGGAGCTTTTCATTGGACCTCGCGTGAAAATGTCGTCTACTAACGAAAATCTGGCAACGGAATCACGGAGACAATATAGCCAGTTCATTTGCAGTACCACGTGCATTACGAGTCGCATTTCGTACCAGCGTCATTAGCTCGTGCTTTGTTAAAAACAGTATTTTAATTACTAATATTGTGGATAGTGTTATCTAGAACTATATACAATAGTTATCTTAAACATATCGGTGACAAACGCTGAACACGCTTTGAATCTCTCAGGGTGATTAAATGAAATTATACACAACTCTTTTTAATCATGATTGGACTAGTCTTTACCAGTCTACTAAGTGATTTTCAAACTCGCTTCGTTTACTCACAAAGAAAAAAAAAATAAAGCTCACAAGAATTTTAAAAAATCCAAATCTGATTACCATTATCTTATTTTTTCTTCACTTAGGAAACAAGTAAAAAATAAGATAAAATCTGATTAATTACTTTGGCTCCAATCTATCGATAGAAATTTGAAAAATGAGCCTAAGAAATTTTGGAAGTATGTAGAATCATTTCGTAAATCTAAATCCTTGCCTACTGAGTTAATTATTGTTGGGGAGCACATCACTGATCAAACTGAGATCGCAAATGCTTTTGCTGATCAATTTAAATCGGTACAAAAAAAGCTCAATCATCTATTTGTTAATGATTCCATCACTACTGACTGCTTATGTTTATTGTGTGTGAAGATGTCTTGAATGTCATTAGGAGGCTTAAGCCCAATAAATCTATGGGAACTGATGGCATACCTAATTTCATTATTAAAGGTTGTTCTCAAATTCTTATTCCTCTATTAACTTTTATTTTTAACCTTAGCCTTAGAACGGGTATTTATCCTTCTTTATGGAAGGAAGCGTCTGTCATTCCGATAATTAAGAATGGCAATAAACATTCTGTTAATAATTACAGACCTATTTCAATACTAAATAACTTTTCAAAAGTTTTTGAAAAAAATTATTCACAAACATGTTTCATTTTATGTTAAATCTAAATTAAATCCGGCTCAACATGGATTTACTAAAAGCAAATCTACAACGACGAATTTGGTCAATTATCTCAATCTTATTATGCCTACAGTTGAATCCCAAGGCCAAGTTGATGCCATTTACTTTGATTTCAGTAAAGCATTTGATGTTGTTCCTCATCAAATCTTAATAAGTAAATTAGATCAGTTTGGACTTTCCATCTATTATCTTAGCTGGTTTGAAAAGTATTCAACCAACAGACAATCTTGTGTTCGGTTGGGAAACTCTCTCTCTGATCCTTTCACTATTCTTTGTGGTGTTCCACAGGGCTCCACCCTAGGTCCGTTATTATTCCTGCTTTTTATCGATGACATTTGTAAGCCCATCTGTTCCCATTATCTTCTCTTTGCCGATGATTTAAAAATATTTAGAAAAATTAATAGTCTTGCTGATTGTCATTTACTTCAAAATGATATGCATGCCATTCAACGTTGGTCTGATTATAACGGTATGAAAATTAATATTTCTAAAACATGCGTTATCTCTTTCTCTAGGAAGACAACTATATTGAAGTTCAACTATTCGCTCTCGAATGCCGCCATAATCAGGAAGGACTGTATAAAGGATCTCGGTATATATCTTGATTCTAAATTGTACTTTCATGACCACTTTGTTCATTTATTTAATCATTCACTCAGAATGCTTGGTCTCATTAGGTCTATTACTTATTCCTTTTCCTCTCCTGATACACTACTTACATTATACTACTGGGTTCAAAAAGTTCCCGGAATTTTACTACCATTTTTCATATTAATATATAACAGGGGATATTATACATTTGTTTTGTTGGTAACATTCATGATGTCATTTCCTTAAAGTTTGTTGATAATGGCGATTGTTGGTTTTAAGTTGTAGGCAATTGTTTATCATAGTGTTTTGTTTGTTCGTCGCATTTTGTAATTATGTCCACAGAGCAACGTACAAACATCAAGTTCTGTGTTTTGTTACACAAAACTCCTGCAGAGACATAAGATTGTTGGAAGAAGCATATGGCGAAGCAGCAATGGAAAAAACTCAAGTGTACGCCTGGCATAAATGCTTTTCTGGTGGCCGCGATAGCATCAAAGATGACGTACGCAGCGGCCGACCAACAACTGCAACAAATGAAGCAATCGCTCAGCGTGTGCGTAATGTTGTGAGGACGACCGACGTAAAACCATAAAAGAGATAGCAGCAGAGGTCGGAATATCAGTCGGAAGTGTACACAATGTTATTCACAAGCATCTCAACAAGCATTACGTATCTCAGAAGTTAGTTCCGAAAATGTTGTCGGCAGAACAGAAAGAAACAAGAATGACTCTTGCTGGGGACATGATTAGTATGGCTGATGAAGATGGTGATTTCTTAAACAAAATTATTGCTGGTGATGAAACTTGGTGCTACTTGTACGACCCAGTCGCTAAACGACAGTCATCTGAATGGAAATCGAAAACATCTCCTCGGAAGCAAAAATTTCCTAGGGACACTTCCAAAGGCAAAGTTATGTTGGAAGTTTTCTTCGACTCTCAGGGTCTCATCCACCATGAGTTCATTCCAGAAGGTCGTACTGTAACGAAAGAATTGTACGTAGAAATCCTCCGTCGCCTCCGGGACGCAGTGAGAAGGAAACGTCCAGAAAAGTGGGTAGAAAACAACTGGTTCCTTATGCATGACAATGCACCTGCTCATCGCGCAATTATTGTAAAGAATTTTCTTGCCAGGCACAACATAACTGCTTTGGATCACCCACCATACTCTCCTGATCTCTCACCACCTGATTACTTTCTGTTTCCCCGTCTGAAAAGTCATCTGAAAGGACGGAGATTCAATGCTGAAGAGGTTATCGCAAACGCGACGAGAGCACTAAGACGGTTTCACAAAATGGCTTCCAGGCCTGCTTCCAGGAACTCTACACGCGTTGGCAAAAGTGTGTTGTTGCGGAAGGCAACTATTTTGAAGGGAATGTTGTAGAATAGTGTTTAAGGTACGTTGTTTCTATGATATTAGCAAATTCCGGGAACTTTTTGAACCTAGTATGTATTATGCTTTAGTGAGGTCTAAATTAGAATATGCATCTGTTGCGTGGAACTCTATTACTTCTACTGATTCGGCTGAACTAGAAAATATCCAAAGAAAATTCATTTCTCTTTGTGCGTTCAGATTTGTACCCAACTCCTCTTCTTTAAATTATGAACTATCTAGTAAATATTTTAACTGTACCAGTCTGTATTCGAGACGTCAGGATATTGATTGCACTTTCTTTAATAATACTATTAATGGTGTAATTGATTGTGATTCTTTTATACATAACACCTACCTTAGAATTCCCGTGAAAGGTTTTCGTGGTCAAAGAATTTTCTTCACTAAATTATTTAAATTCCTTTCTCCAATAGCCAGGTGTATTAAAAGTGCTGATTTGCAAGATCTGATTTGATTTTACTTATGCATGATATATCCTTACTTGTTATTTAATATCTTTTATTATTTTTTAGATATTGCTATTTATTTGTTGTATTTGGTGAATGATTAATGTTGATTGATTGTATTTCATCTCACTGCCATTTTCTGTCATCCATTCTCATAATCATTTGTTCTGTTTTGTTTTGTTTTTTATTTTGTGCTAAACTGTAATTGGCCTTGTGCTGTTGTTTTGCACATTAATATTCGAAATAAATAAATAAATTATTATCATCTTCGTTATCATTATTTTTTTTCTGTATTGATGTTTATTTATATTTGCTACATATTTTCATACTGGTTGAGTGGAAGAGAAGGCCTACATGTAAGGCGTCACTAGATACGGACTGGACGGACTTCACCGGACCTGACAGCTCACAGACCGGATTGTAGCGTAGCGGACGTTAGTGAATGGACTATGACGTGTGCAGCACAGACTTCATTGGATCTGAGCTCTTCAGATTCTGATCACGATTTTATTGTAAATGTCCACCCCTTGATATCAACATGACCTGCACTAATTATACTACTAATAATAATTTAATATTAATCCATCAATCTCAAAATCGTCTCTTTTTTCACTCAGTTATTATTAGTATTATTATTACTAATTTTATTATCATCTTTATGTGAGCTTTTTTCTGAAGTATCTTGTCTACAAAGTATGTGTATCTATGTAACGGAACTGTCCCCGAACACGAGCTTTGCTCTTTCGGGGTATTTTAATGTAACGTTTTTATGTATCTGTTATTATTAAATAAAATCTAAATCTAAATCTTTGGAGTAGTGATCAGGGTGTTTGATAGCGAAACGAGCGGGCTCGGAATCGAATCCTGGTTTGGTCGAGTTGCCTGGTTGTGGTCCCGTTAACAGCGAATACTGGATAATTTTCAGAACCGGTCACTGGGTTAATTTCGCCTCCATTATCACCTTCATCTTCAACCATCCTGTCTATTGCCATTTTCACGAATAATAAGAAAGAAGTGCGCACAAACGTGCAATTTAGTTTGGTATGAGTTACTTCTCTTTACTATATTCCACCAGTGACTTCGTTCTATTCACACATTTACTAAAATGATATTTTGGACACGCTTCGTTGCACAGTTTGCACACGCATTCGGGGGAAGGTTCGTGGTACTCTGATCTTCTGCACAGTTTGTGGTGAAAACCGTGAACTGCTAGCCTTGTTATGGCGCTTCGTAGCTTGTTGTTCGGCCCTGTCCAGTTGCGGTTGATCATCGCGTCAGTTCCATAGAATTCACTTTCTATTTCCGCCTTCTTCTCTTGCATAACCGTGCGTAGTCGAAGTTCTGCTGCGGTAGATGGCAGCATGAGTCTGCTTCGTAGTTCCTCTATCAGGAAGGGTTCTCGCGCGAGTTCGTACGCCATTCTGGAGGGTGCATATTTTGAGATTCCCAGTGCTGCTTTTAAGAACCTTGCTTTGACGTTCTCCATGGTCTTGAGGTCATTGTAGTTTAGCCGGGTCCATGTGATGTCCAGTCCATATGACAGTATAGGGAGTATCTTGGCATAGAAAAGCTGCATGGCTGTTGAGAGTGCTAGTTGGGTAATGTCTGTTATGTCGTGGATAGCTATTACTGCGGCCGTTGCTCGTTCTTGAGTGTGGATTCTGAAGGATTTTGCTGTCGTCTGTATCGTTACACCAAGGTATTTAAATGCATTTGTAATTTGCAGGGGTCGATTTTGTATCCAGATTGTGTCACTTTTTGCTATTCTTCCTCCCTTTCTGAATACCATTTGGACAGTTTTCGACTGGTTTATGAGCAGACCGTTTTCGTCAGCCCAAGCTGAAAGGTTGTTCATGGAGACCTGTAGCTCTCTTATGTTGGTAGACCCGAGCACCATGTCGTCTGCGTACACATTTTCACGAATAGAAGGAAGATGTTCATGAAATGTAATTATTTTTCTTTTAACTTTTAAACAGCAGTAATAATTTTATGATATGAAATAATGAAATACTATATGAATTTTTGTTGCAAGTTTGTAATTTTTGCCATTTTTGTGTAATACGTCTTTTTTTTTTTTGTGGAGAGGGGGACATTCAATCATTTTTTCCCATTTTTATTAATTTCTATTTATTTATTTGTTTCGTTTTATTTTCCAGTATTTTTACATACAAATCATAGGTGCTGCTTGCCATTTATTAATATTTTACTTTGCTTATCTTCACTCGGTAGTCATAGTGGACCGATAAGAATGTGGCGAGGACAGATTTTATGTGGAAATACAGAGTTAACTGCACACTACTACTGCTGTTCGCTCTCGGCCCACAAACACGTAAAAACTCACATGGAAGTTGTTTAAAATTTCTTTTATGCCAAGGATATTTACAATGGTATAAATTATAACATCATTAACGGTTTCAACAATTATTTCCTGTATTGGATAAATGCGTGTACAACATTAAAATCTGCCAAAAGCCAACGAGAATTTATACATAAAAAATTGTCTAACATTATGTAGATTTGTTTCCATTCTATATTAAATTTTATGAAGACTTTAACTTTTAAATTTAAATTGTATTCATAACCATCTGGAAGATCGTCTTCACCCTTAAGTCCAATATGTGATTCAGAACAGCAATTTCCTGGTTTAATTTTACGGTTTCACCATGCTGTATAATTGAAATACGCCCCCGAACAACGCTGTATAGCACATTTTTTAAGAATTTGAGTTTTTAATGGACATTGATGTATAGTACACCCTACACGTGGAAAACACACTGGAATGTCGAATATCCATCCCCAAGTGGCAGTAATAGTCAGAAATTTGAACCACTTCAATGGAACAATGATGTATAGCAAACAAGGTGGCGGACGCAGGCAGTATGCATGTTTCACCAAGCGATCTAAAACGTCTCAATATGGCGAGAAAACGCAAAATTAACATGTCTGAGTGAAATGATATCAAACGGAAGAAGCTACGGGACTCTGAAAGCCATACGAAAGCCGGAAAGGCAAAGAGGTGCCTGGAAAAACCCTTCCAAATAAGGTGAGTGGAACAACGCTGTATAGTGTTAATCTTACTGCAGTACACAAAATTTCCAGACGCCTGATCGCTATTTATGATATTCATGTTCCTGTAAATTTATGACTGATACTGAACATACTATATGTAGGATGGATCACAATTTTAATACTCGTATAATGGATCAGCAGTATGTAGGCTACATAGAAATTCATATTCATATGCATATTTATTGTCATCAGACGTCTTTCAGGTAGTGGTTTCCTTCACATCTCTGCATACGGTCCACCACTACCTTGCTTACATTCCATCATATATCCTTTATATTTCTCTTATCATCTGTGACTCCCCCAGTCTACCAAATATCTAAAGTTTAACCCTGCTTCTGCCTATCTCTTCTTTCTGATGTACAGTATTTACAACTCCTGATCTTCTATCTCTTCCCTGAATCTAATTTCCAAATACTATGCACTACTGTCCACCTTACTCTTGTATAAAGTTGCCTCGTTTAATTATTAGGCAGCGGCATTCCTTTTAAGATTTGTAGGTCTTTATTGCATGCACCGATAATAAAATGAAAATGCGACGTTGTCACGTCTTGTTTGTTGCTGCTATATATTGATATAACATGGATATGGGCTAGGCTTAATTGCTCAAAGCATGAGTTAATTTGAAGATTATTTATATTATTTAGATTATTTATTTTAAATTAATTATTTAAAGAAGTAATTAAATGTTTCTCCATAAGGAAAACCGGAAAGTTTGACTTTTGTAATAATTATTTTATTGTTAAGGATCGGCCCTTATTGTAAGAACTATATATTTCACGGCGAATGTAATCACACGTAAAACCATCTACTTTATTAAATTTTGTGACTTTGTGTCCACGCTTTTAGGTGTCTTAGGTCCCTTTTTTACAATTTTACTTACAGTATTTCTATTTAATTTAAGAATTTTAGATGTCTCCGAAATTTTTCCTTGACCTAAATTGTTTTTCAGAACATACGTGTGAGCATTGCACACAAACGTTTGACACTGCTTACATAATTTTGGTCTAGCTTTTGCATTTGAATTGTTATTTAACTCTGATATTATTATTATTCTTATTATTATTATTATTATTATTATTATTATTATTATTACCATCGTCGTTATTGACGTTCATGGGTATCGGTTCCGACATTTCACTCCCTTCCCACGGCCTCCACATTTTTATTGTACACTGAACTGTAATATAATTAATTTTCACTGTGAACTAGAACAAGACACACTGCTAAAATTTGCAACTCCGCGTGGAGTATTGGAGCGGCCTTCAAAAGACTTGACGACGACAATGGACAGCGACATAATTGACATTATTGAAACTACAAAGTTTCCGTCCTCTTTGACACCGCTAGCCTACTAATTGAACGTGGCTACTTTAGTAACATTCGAGTCTACATCTATTCTTCCATCTCTACTACTATCATTTTCATCTTTCGTTCTGTTATCCCTATTTTTATGTTTAACATTCAAACCTTTTTATCTCTGACTAGTATTTACTAATATTTCTACTATCTCATCTACTTTAGCTTATTATATTATTTGTCTCAATTATTCTTGCAATGTTCTAATGTTCGTGCTACCTCTTGTGCAATTTCTTGTTCGATTCACTTGTCACTTTTTCACTTTATTGGATAACTTTTACGGTACACTCTCATTACTTGCACATAGTCTATTCATCTTCTATTAACACTTCATCTCTTGATCCTCTATATTATTCCCAGTTCCACTTCAGTTAACTTATTGATCTAATAGTCACATTTTTGACCGCATCTAATGCCTCAGAATTTCAGATCTTTCCTCTAGTTCACTTTTACACTTCACACGTCTTAGTTTGCACTTCCTTGTCTCTTTAACTATCACATAACTCGCTGAATTTTTATACAAGAATCATCTATTTTCTCGCACATCTTTTTTAGTTCCCTCTCAAAAACCTCCACGATTGCTGGACTTTGACCCTCTGCGCTCTCATTGTCAGTTGTATTCTCGACTTCTTTCTTCTCTTCCCCGCAGTCCCTTTCGTAACTTGCACTTGGACCTGCACTCGCAAAGACTCCTTTCCTTATACTCTCCGTATTCCCCTTCGATGATTTTCCTATTATTCCGAACCCTGGACTCCTCTCCTTCTCTTTCCTTCTTCTTACCTCTATTATCCGCTCACTTGATTCATAGCCATCAGTAGCTCCCCTTCTTCACTACAGTCGCGCTCAAACCTCCTGACATTTCGCGAAAACCAGTAACATGTGAGCGCGATGTTGTCACAACTACTCTCTCCGTCTCTGTCTCACAGTGGCAGTACTTTTAAAACTGTGGAGCGCGACCCTTTACCTGATATTGGTTTGATAGGGAGATGCAGAATACTTAATAATAATAATAATAATAATAATAATAATAATAATAATAATAATAATAATAATAAATAATAATAATAATATTTATTATTATTATCTTCAGACTGCATCGAATGAAATTAAAAGTCACAAAATAAAGAAAAATTAGTTGAATCAGACGTAACTCGCTGTATTTATATCAGTTTTGTAAGTTTTACTTTTATTGGGGTTAATAAAGTTGCCGAATAACACAAAGGTGCAGTTTGATCAAATAAATTGAATGATAGAATTAATTTTAAATAGTAATTTTCTGTACAGATGAATTGATTGAATTGACATGGCCCTAAATAGCATTATGTCCATGCTGTCAGAGCACATTCTTACAAACATAGCGGTTATTATGTGCCTGTGTTTCGTTTAAGGAAAATGATGAATTAATAAAGCGTACCTTTTGTGCTGCAAATTTCTACTCCAGTGGCAGAGCTAATGGTGAGCCAACATCGTCGTCGTCAGCCCACTCACCATCAGTTTTACTGTCATCTGTGTCACTGTCTTCTTGTAAATTAATGACCACTGGTTCTAAAATGTTTTTCCGGCGTAACTCTTTAGCAAAATCTTCCTCTTGTGATTTCACCGCGTGTTTCACGCATTTTACCCAGTCCTCAATTGTCACATTAT
This sequence comes from Periplaneta americana, assembly GCA_025594305.2. Classification (NCBI taxonomy): domain Eukaryota; kingdom Metazoa; phylum Arthropoda; class Insecta; order Blattodea; family Blattidae; genus Periplaneta; species Periplaneta americana. The sequence goes on along the minus strand of JAJSOF020000003.1, from coordinate 201,632,925 downwards.
CAAGTTCCTTATTTACAAGTTCTTCCACATCCTATATTTTAAAGTTTTGTTGTTTCTAGCGACCTCCCTTTTCACCCGAATCCAAATTAGTTCTATTGCATTATACTGGTAATGATAAGGTGGGAGTCTTATCACTTCATGCCCTATTTCATTGGCCAGCTGATCAAGTTCATACATTTTTTCACTGCTTTTGAAAGGCAACACTTTTTCCAAAAGTTCTGACTTAGTTTCTGATGGAGAAAAACTAACACCTTTATTTTTTCACTGATTTCATCTTTTTTAGAGGAGGTATTTGGTGTTCTATTAATGCTAACTGAATGGTATGGAGCATTTTCCATTGTAATTATACGCCCTTCCTCTAGATGATTTAGAAATCTGTTCAAGAACCAATCGCGAAATGATTGTGCCGTCATTTCTTCGTGATAATCACTGGTTTTCTTTGATCTGAATACCCATTTACTATCTGGAACGAAACCTGTTTCAGCTGATCCTACATGGCAAACAATAAGCCTACTTCCCTTTCCTAAAGGCACTTTAATACCTCTATTTCTATTTGAGTCTTGCCAAACATATTTCAGAGAATGGTTTTTGTTGACCCACGTTTCGTCAAGGTAAAATGTGGGTCGAGTGTCACCTGATGATCTGATCATGTGCATTTTGTGCAGAAACTTCAGTCTTGCGGCAACAATATCATTCTGTTCCATTAGATATTTTCGCCCATCATTGGTTTTCCTGTAGCGGAATCCCAACCAATTCAATAATCTTTTAGTGGAAGAAACTGAACCTGAGTAATTATTTTTTTTCTAAGCAGTACGGTTAGTTAGTCACCTGTCGGAAATTTTCCGTTATCGTAAAAGTCAAAAATTGTACGTCGTACAACGTCTTTTTGGAAGTCGTCTAGATTTGTAACTCTTTTAGGAACATTTATATACTTTCTAGGAGAATGGAACAATATATCCGGTACCCTGTGTTTGCGCTCTTTTAACTTCTCTGCATACACGGGACACTTAAAGAACACCCCTCGGCAGTCAGTGCTTGACATTTTGAAAAGTTGAGATTGTTACGCATTTCTTCAGAAGAGTATTTCCTAAAGAAATTATAAACACTAAACATCATTTTCCGAAATTTCATGTTGTAGTTTGCCGATAAGCTATAATATTTGACTATAATTATTTGTTTACAATGCCGCCTTTGCTTATCTTAAAAGTAAATGACTTGCATTAACGTTTTCGATACACATGTAGCTGGTAGCGGTAGTGGGGGAAATGAATCGCTAGAATCATATGACACCGCACACGTTGGCTCATGGATGGTCGCTTTACTGCTAGCTTCCAGCACGCTGTAAGCTCCAAGAATGGTTTCAGTCATTCTTTCAAGCTTGCAGCGCAAGTCTCGGCGTGGAGCAGAGAGGCATTGGAGAGGTGATCTGTGGACCAGATGTCAATGATGACTTGTGTAATTAGTAGAGACGACTTTTATCAATTATTTGTGTATTTCGTGCTTTTTAATTTACACAAATTTGTATTCTATTTTAAACTACGCGCGTGTGATTTAGTTTTGACGTTAATTGGCCGTAACTCGGTAACCAGTAAAGATTTTGACGAGCGGTAACTTTTAAAACGAATTTCCATTCTTACTCAACATTTTTCTCGCTTTGACCCCCCCATCTAACGTGAAAAACAAAAAAGTTTACCGCTTACCGGAAATTTTTTTCTGTGAGCAGATCACTTCAAAGTTAGTATTTTTTTTGTCACTTTTAAAACAATATTTTGACTTCGAATTGTTTTCTATGCTTCCCTTGGACATTGACCTATCAATACAAAAAATTGCAGCGCGATTGTTTGAATATCATAGATGCTACGACGTGATAAGTTAAACGGAGCGGGAAATATCATTCTTGGCTACTCCGACTATCAGCCAGCGGCCTGTCAAGCTCCGCCTTGAGCATACCGCTTGCTTCACTCGTGGCGGGAATCCTGTGTCAGTGGTTGTAAAGTTTTAAAACACTGCACACATTGGATGTAGAAAAACGTATTGCTCGTGTGTTCGAAAGACCTGCCACGACATTAACTTTTCGTATAGATTCAAAACTGGAGGTAAAATTTAATTAATTTTTTAATTACAAACTACTAATGAATTCGGATGAATGGACATCGTCGTTCACCAATAGGCCTGATTTGCAGTCTTCGACCTCATTTCAAGAGTTTAATCGCTTTCTTCTGTATGTGCCTTAATACCACGAAAAATGAAAAAAATAAACAAATAAATAATAACTAATGTCAATCAAATTATTGAGAATGTTCACTAGGCACTGTTTTGTAAGAATTGTACAGTTTCTCTCAGTGTGAGTATAAGCCGTTCTTCCTGCAAAATAGGATTCCCTGGCAATTTTTCCAAGCTTTCTGTATGAAATCTTTGGTTAAATGAGAAGATAATCGAAAGTTTCTTTTTCCACTCTCGGGTAGCTAATGCATTTTTCTGGAAAGTTCCGCAGATATTTAAAAAGATAATATTCACCAAACGCAACCCGTATTTATAGGATGAAGGGAACACTCTCGAGAAAAGAATTCTTGTAATAATAATCACTTTGATTCTGCATTGTCTAATAAATCAAATTCGTCCTCACTACTTGAATCCCTTGCGATATTAACTCTACACAGAGATTCCAAGGAGATGACCTAATCAGCTGTGAGTCAGCTGACAGATTAAAGCGACCTGTCAACAAGCTCCAATTTGTGCACACCAACCTTTCTTGTCTTTCATAAACACTGATAGCGGAGCCTGCTAGCTTTAAAGCTAGGCGCCAACGTGTTCGTACCAGAGTCCTGCAAGAGAGCGATACTTCACGATATCTGAGATCGGTTTTTCCGATTCCTCTTCGCATGTAATCGCTCGAGCTCGGGTTTGGCAGCCGCTCGCTCGGGATCGCCCGGGAGATCGCTCCCCAGTCAAAGGGAGCGCTCGTTTCAAGCACTGTACATGTACTGGTTCCATTTCATATGATACTTTTGATAAGAGCTTCGGGTTCAGAATCTTATGACGCCACAATAGAATGATAAGCTACGAAAGGTGTGTGTGGGTGTTGCGTACAGACTCAACAGCACCAGTATCTGACCCTGACCTTCATTAAATGAAACATCTGATGAAACACTCGAGCTACATGTATGGCGACAAGAAAAAGAGCGCTACGCTCAGGCGATGGTCTATAAGTATGAGTAATCAACATATTGGAATTATTGAACAATTCATTCATACATTAGAATAATTTAATCCTACAATAGAATAATCATTATAGAAATCATTCCATTATTCCCAACAACTATGTATTTATAATGAAATTTTAATTGCACATTTTTCTCTGTTTAAATTGAAACAGTCTGAAATGATCGTATAAATACTACAATTTTCACTTCTACTCAATCTAATATTTAACCTGAAAAATACTTAAAAACAAATAGATACAAATCGAACATGATAATTATTGGAAAAAGTAAAGCAATTTTAGGTTATATTACTATAAAATGCATATAAAACCAAGAAATTACTTTTTATACATGATAATAAAAAAAATACATTTGTCATTTAAAACTAATTGCTATAAAGTATTTTTGTAACTATATTAATTGTTTCAGAAGCAAAAAGAGAAGAATTTCTTTAAACTAAGTTAAGACTGTTAATGACAAGATAATTGAATGAATGAGTCGAAGTAGTTGATTTTGAGGAAAAAAATCGAAGCTACAATATAGTCTACGTTGTCTAAAGTACAAATTATTTAAACACATTACATAATAATCACCTTAAATAACAAAATACAACAAATAATAGGCAAAATTATTGTAACAATTAGTATTCTAATATATTGTATATTTCAGTTTTTTTTAAACTCCTTTTGTTTTACTTATGAAAATTTAGTTCTTGCAATTGCCTATTCGATTGTTTTACATTTCCTACGTTTGAGATTTTTTGTTTTTTTTTTTTTTTCATTCAAGTAACTGTGCAAAAACAATATGTTGTCGACATTTTCTGGAGATATATTCGAACGTCTTGCTGAAATGACACACCCTGCTGTGCTGATTACTCTCTCACTTGGAGCACTTGTGGCGGGAATACCCAAAATCATTTGGGCTACTCTTCTTAATTTAGGAAATCGTCGTTCCTGCTGACGCCACCAGCCAAATAAATCAGAACTGTCTCCAGGTACCCCATGGATGTAGCTTTGAATTTCATCCTTTCCATAATCATCTTCACGCCAGTCGTCATAGTCATCTTTCATCCTCTTTGGTGGAGTTGACAGAAGTGGATTCTGTGAGTGGACTTTGTCACACATGGTTCTTACTTCATTAAGCACCTAATGGAGTAAATAACAAAAATGAGTCCTTGAAAACCATGATGCATATAAATTACACAGTATAAAAATAACATACCTCTTCCTTTTCATTAGCAGATAGCATTTTGAGGTTTCTGAACTGCGGCCACAGAAATGTTGCAATTTTATGCAGTTTATCAGGTACAAATTTTTGCTCCAACAAATTGTATGCACGCTGTCGCAGATTACGCATTCCATCATGATCAAGGTCATTTGGCAAACAATGTTTTCTTAGCCTGTAATAACTAAGAAGGTAGTACTGCAAAGTGGGACTATTTTCTGCTTCTAGCTTCTCTGTTTCCTCTTTAAAAACAGACAGAAAATCAATGAGTAATGAAATTTCACTTTGTTCGGCACTTGACAGTACAAGATCTTCTCTGTTGTGTTCCTTCAAAGCAGAATTAACCTGTAAATAGATAATCAACTTTTACTCTTAGCCATAATAACAACAATAACAATAATAATATGTATACTGCTGATTTTTTTCTTTTTCTTAATAGCGTGTTGTCTTACCTTGTCAATATTTCGTTGGAATGACTGTAGCATGATGAGTTTTGAATTCCAGCGAGTTTCAATAGCCTGTTTTAGAGAAGTGTCTAATGTTTCCATTATACCATAGCGTTTAAACAATGTAACAATTTCTTTACATTTAAGAATCAGCTTCAAGGATACCATTGCTGCCAGCTCTTTTTGCGCCTTTGCTTTTAGCGACTTGACCAAATATGAATCTTCGTTACTATCCTGAATATGATTTTGAAGCCACAGTAAGTTTACATTATCTAAAGTGTTTCCATAAGGTTTTGCTATTGCTTCTATTGGTTTCATAAAAGCAACTAGTTCTCTTAGTTTTTCAAGGTCAAGTCTGTTCTTTAGTGCATGGTAGCCGAATTCATCTAGTACTGTACAAATCTGAAACAAAAATTAAATGAGAATTATAAAATGCGCACACACATTTTCACAACTACAGACATATTTTTCAATACATGAATATATTATTAATTTTTCCTGATTCTTTGTATCAACGTTAGCTTACCTGATCAAAATTTACGTCCACCGCTTCCAGCATAGGGATTGCTGATGTAAATCTTCCTGTCATTTGAGATGGAGAGTCCTTGAGTTTCTTTCCAAGTGTTTTGTCTAAAATCTTGATAGATGCCACAACTAAAGAAACCGTCTGAAGAATATCATTACCTTCCTCGCTGTATAAGTTCAAATCTACAAGCTTTAAGGTAAATGTATGTTTCAAGATTACGTTGAGACAATGTGCAGCACAGTACAACCTTCGAATGGAGCTCATCTCAAGAGCACGTTTAATATTTGCTCCGTTGTCGGTTACAAATACAATGTTTTTAGCAGCTGTAGGAGAAATTCCCAGAGATTGAAGCTTATCAAAGAGGACTGTGTTGATATTCTGCGCAGTTTCAGATTCTTCAGGGAATTTAGTTGTGAACAATACTCGACTGATGAGCTCCCAGTTCTCATTTATATAATGAACGGTTAGAGTCAAAAAGTGGTTTTTGCGATAATTGTCTGTCCACAAATCAGTAGTAGCAGCCAAAACATCTTTTTCTGCCATTTCTAATATTTCTGGAATAATTTCTTCCTTAGCCACAACAGCCCGGGCCTTACACGCGCGTGATATTGTCGTAGGGTCACTTAGAAGATCAGCGGCTTCAAAATTACCATACTTTACTCCAAAATCAACAGCTTTCTGAATTAAGTTTGTGAACTGTGGCCCACTGAACATATTAAATGGTCTTATATCCGCAGCACTTACATCGACGCATGCATCTCGGAAAATTTGTTTCATCTCCTGCGTAACCTGAATTTTACTCTCAGCAGATTGCGAACATACATGTCTTGCAAGAACTGAGGGCCCAGCTGTCTTTTTGAAAATTTTAATTGTTTTACATGAGAAGCACTGAACAAATCCCGTGTAATTTAAAGTATTCTTATCTCTCACTTCTCCGAACTTAGTCCAAGCAGAGCTAGTAACTGCTTTCCCATTTTTTTCTACTACTACAAACTCTCCCGATTTAATTTTATTTTCCGCATCTAATTTTAACATTGCATCTTGTATTCTCTTACCATCAGCAGAAACGGTATCCGAGCCTCTGCTTGACAGTACTGAATCATCTTCAACATCCATTTTGATAAAGCGTGCTGACTAGACGAGCCTACATTCACCTACTGGCTGAGTACTGCTTACTGCTATCGGAAGAGCATTCAGTGTGTACCGAGCGCTCGTCTTCAGACCGATCGCTCGGTAGTTACTTTACTTCGTGCTTTATCGGAAATATTCGTGGATACTCGTTATTCAGTCTGCCAGTGCCTTCCTGGACTGATAGCGATATCCCGCGCTCGCTCGGATGCAGCTCTCTGGTTCGTACCCTTCGGCTAAAACTCGCTGATGACTGCTACATAGAAATGACCAAACCCTGTTTTACGAGTTTCAATAGTTATTTTAAAGTTAATTATTTGGAATTTTAATAAAATGCCATATTATTTTATTCTCAGCCTAGGGTTTGTGGCTCAAACACAAGAATACAAAAAATACATCACACTAACAAACGGAAACAAAAACAGAGACAAGATTGCAACCTCATTCAAGAAATTAAATTACAACATCGCATACAGAACAGATAACACTCTACAAAAACATCTCAATACAAACAAACAAATACAACCACACAGGCTTATACAAAGTCAAATGCAACACCTGCAACAACTTCTACATAGGACAGACAGGCAGATCATTTCAAACACGTTACAAAGAACACATCACACCCATAACAAAATTACAAAACACTTCCACATATGCAGAACACATCACAAGTGCTAACCACACCTACAGAGACATCAACACGATGTGGAAATTCTATACATCGAACCAAAAAGCCAGAAACTAAACACACTAGAACAATATGAAATATACAGACACACAAAAATACATCCAAATGAAATTCTCAACACACAACTCAATTTCAGAACACACACACCCTTTGACTCCCCAATACACTACACAAACAAAAGGCGCCAAGACCAGCAACAACCAGTTCTGAAGATGGCCGATAGCAGGCTGAAACATGTTAACAAGGTAATATAAAATTTAACACAAGAAAGACAAATAATGCATTTTCCGAAGTGATATAGTGTTAAAGGTTGTGTAATCAAGATGTAAAGAGTGATTACGGTATTTACATGCTACAGAACCTTAAAGTGTTATGTGCATTATGTTATTTTGTGCCTTTTCTTGTTTTTAATGTGTATAAGATCACAAATCCATGTCTCAATAGTAAGTGTTCATCAATAGAAAACGTACAGCATTGTTCCACTGAGTAACATAGGTCGTTGTTCCACTGATATTCCTTATAAAACCACTTCATTTGTAAAACATTCAGTAGTAGATAGCTGATTGAGAGTTCATGTTATTATATGTTAAGAAAGGTGTGGCTTAGAAAGAAAGGCTTGAGACAGTGGGATGATGACATGAGCAAGATAATTGCAGATAAAAGACAAGCATTCAATAAGTACATCTCAACCAAGAAAGAAGAAGATCAAATTGATTATCGTAAGAAACGGGCAATCGCAAAGAGAGAAGTTCGAAAAAAAAAAACATAGACAGAATTGGATAAACTTTGTGGCATACTTAGAAAATGATATTACTCGGCCTCAACCACAGACTTATAAAATTCTTAAGAAATTAAATTGTGAAGTAAAAGATAATCTAAGAATAAATGTTGTTTCTCAGGACAATTGGTTACAGTATTTTCAACAACTATGGTCTACATCAACACAATCTCTCACGCTTCCATTTTCAACTAATCCTTTAATGGAGTTAATTTATATGGATGAACTACAAAGAGTCTTGGCTAAATTGAAAAACAATAAATCTCCAGGAGAAGATTTAATAAATAGTGAATTATTTAAATATGCTAGCCAGATGCTACAAAGATTTTTGAGATTTTAAAATGTGATATGGGAGGGACAAGGATTTTCAGAAAGTTGACTAAATCTATTGTAATCCCTATACATAAGAGAGGAGATTTGAAAATTACGGATAATTATAGAGGAATAAGTTTATTGAACGCAGGATATAAAATTTATGCAAATATTTTGAAAAACAAACTCAATGAGCATTACTACAATATTATCAGTGAGGAACAAAATGGTTTTCGTCGAGGAAGGTCCTGTTGTGATGGATATTTCGCATTGAAATTACTGGTTGAGAAACATAGAGAATTTAATCTAGAAACGCATATGGCATTCATTGACTTTAAAAAGGCTTTTGATAAAGTTAATCGGAATAAATTACTTCAGATTTTGGCAGATGATTAAGTGCCTCAACAGATTATACAAAATATTTACAATATATATAAAACAACCATCATAGCAATTCGAAGCAACAATAAACTTTCACCATTTATAGTGGAGTACGACAAGGCTGTGGCCTTTCACCACTTCTGTTTATTATATATATATATATATATATATATATATATATATATATATATATATATATAAATAGAATAATTCAAGATTGGCGACAGACACGCCATGGATTTATTCCAATTAATCGAAATTTGCAGCTTGATGTTTTACTTTTCGCTGATGATTTAGTTCTCATGGCATCAACTGAAGATGATTTACAATATTCAGTACACAATTTAAATATGGTCAGTGAAAAATATTGTGGTGTTACACCGATGTTACGCCAACTTATTCTTACAAAATTCAATCATTCTTCCAGCGTATTATCGAACTCTGAACCACAGACAATGATGATACTGAGTCGGTATGTTGCATCAGCTATTGATAGAACACTCTGGAAAGCTCTCCACGAAACTTTTGACACTATTTCATCAGAATTGTACTTTGATCTAATCCTTGAGTGACTTTGAGAGTTAGTCTATAAATATCCGTGTAAAGGGTAAAATAACGTCTTTCTGTATCATTGCTTGTGTGAGATACGTCTGTGATCCTGTGACAGACGTATCAGGATTATATACCAGAATAAACCATCTTACATTTATTTACTCAACTTAGAAATTCTACTCTACGTCATTTCGTCTCCTTGGGTCCAAGGACCCCACCCACAATCCCGAAGATAGTAAAAGAGTATCCACTACACCACATATACTCTTTTCTGGTGGCAGCGAGTTGGGAAATGAATTAGAAAGGAGACGACATATTTTCGACACATCTTTACTCTTCAACTATCACCAACGTTGGACCATCGTGGTGATTCAACTTGGCAGTCCAGGTTTGGCGACGCTTGGGCGACTTCTTCCACTGGCTGGCAGCAGGCAACCATCCTGTGGGATCCGGCATCGTGACTGGCCTAGTGACCCGGAAGGCGAGCAGGCAGAGACCTGATCAACCTCTGCACATCACTCCCGCTTCTCTGGACGGTGGCTCAACTTTCGCGTGGCGTCGAGGCGCAGACCAGTCCCCTTGATTTTCTTCCATTTATTCTGGTAAGTCCTAACCCAACCTAATCTTCTGGCATAAGAGCGGATAGTGATAATTTATTGACCATGAAAATTCTTTATCGATAGGACAAGCAATGAAACTCGTCACCACTAAATTAACAGAAGACCCGGTCGAATTGGCCGTACGTATTTATTGTTAAGGTAGAAAGTGATTTTTCGGTTATCCGTTAAGATAAACATGATGTATTTTTTAAATTCGTACAATCTAAAACTGGAGGTGACGCGAAACTCATAATTTTTCATGGAATTGTAGAATGGGAGGAGTTAAAATAAATCCTCAATGAATTAATTTAAGTCTTGTTATGTACAGGGTCTATCAAACGACAGGGTTAAATGATAGTTCGCACTATAGGTGAGAAGGAACGTCTCACACAGTTCATTGAAATTGCCATGGATGAAGGAAGTTCAGTATAATCGAGTCAAAAGTCAAGGATATAGAAACACGATTTAGGGGGTTCAACATCGTTTGGGCCGTGAAGGTTACACGAGCTCTGATAAGAGTTATAAAGAAAAAGATAAAGAAGGAACCCGGGGTGAACGCATTTGAAACGATCCAGTGCTTTTCATATCAGCTATTGGGAGCATATCGTGAAGCATTGTAGGAATAGTCCTAAATGTGGATATTGCCTAGGAGCTTTGACTCCAGTTTTGTAAGGGCGGGCCCGCCACTCAAGGGACTCCTCAAAGGAATGGGAGTAATGCTGGGAAAGCAAATTTTCAAGGGACTCCTTTTGGGATTGGAGTAATAGTCTAAGAAAGACGTTAATAGTATGGGAAATACATTAATATTCTGGGAAAGACGTTAGATGCGATGAAGCAGTCGTCATCGTATTCTTTAGAAGATCTAGGAGACTATGACAAAGTTAATGAGAATCTTTTTGTGATTTGTATGACGAGCCCTCAGTTAAAGGAAGGTATAGAGACGATCATTATAGATACAGGTGTCAAGATTTCGCTTGTTAAAGAAAATGTTCTAGCCATTAGATATGTAAAAGAGATGAGTTTATGTCATATCGTAAATGTTGATATTTATTATGATTTTCTTGATTGAAGTTTTGATTGGGATATGTAAAAGTAATATCGTTATTGGGACATTTAAATATGGATATTAATGATGCGATATCTGAAGTTTATGTAGTGATCTATTCACATATGAGTGTAGAAGTTTTGTTAGTTCAAAATTGGATTATACAACATAAAAGTTAAATAACAATACCAAGAATGCGTATCAGGTTGACACCGTGTACTGAACATATGATATGAATTACAAATAAAGAGCAGGATACAGGGTATCTATCCAAAAGAATTAGGTGAAGGTGTATATTGTGCTGAAGGGTTAATTAAATGAATAAATTAAAATAACATTTGCATGATTGTAAACATGAATGAAGAAGACAGAATTTTAACCAACCACTTTTCCGTAATTAACGTTACACCCAAGTTTGAAAACACATGAATTGCATTTAATAATTTGTAGAAAACAAATACTATTGTCAAAATTAAGGTTAAGTCATATTCAGGAAGGACAGGAGAAACTTCATGATTCGTGTTATGAATTTCATGATATTTTAGATTACCAGAAGGCACGTTAAATTAAATAAAGGGCATGCAGCTTCGTATTTCTATTACGAATATACATAAAAGAAGAGAAAATCACATTAACATTTATAAGTTCGAAGTGGATAAGCACAATAACACAGATGAAAAACAAGAGTTATTGAAGATAGTTAAAATCCACAGAATTTTACCATTTTAATGGTCCCTAACAAATCAGATGCGACAGGCGTTAAGAAGTAGAGAATTCGTGTCGACTTTCGTAAATTAAATGAAGCAACCATTGGCGATAGTTACCATTTGAGAATAAAGAAGCCGTATTGGATAAGTTAGAGAGGAGTAGATATTTTCAGCCTTAGATTGCTGTAATGGTTATTGGTAAATTCCACTGAGTTTAGAAGATAGAGAAAATATTGAATTTAGTATGAGTTCAGATAATTATGAATGTTTCAAATATTGTTTGATAATGTTCTAGCAGTCAAGTTGGATTACAGTCATTTGTGTATTTAGAGTGTATAATTGCTTTTGCAGAGGGACGATATTCAAGAGACGAATTGGTACTTTTAACTATAAGGTAGTATGGGCATACAAACATTTTGAATCTGACTTGGTAGAGAGTTTACAGCTGTGACTGATCACAAATCACTTCAGTGGGTATTCTATATAAAGAATCCTAGTTCACGTTTATAGAGATGACGTTTACTACTCGAAGAATATCTATTTAAGATAAATAAAAAGCTGGAGTCCGTAATTGTAATGCTAACATATTAAGTAGGTACCCAGTAAGTAATAACAAGTTCTACGACAGACATAGATGAGGAAAGAAAACTTAATTGCTTAGAGAAATGCAAGGAGCTTAAAGAACTTCGGAAGGATTGAAATTATATACACTTATTGGTCAAATATGTACGAGCACGTTAAACAGTATGTATATTACGCAAGATCACAAATGTCTAATATTGAAGTAAAAAGTAAGGTAAAAACAAAATGATAGTTAGGTTACGCAAAAAGAGTCACAGAAGAAAATTTATTTGGATATCGTAGGAAACTTACCAATTATTATTTACACAGGTTATAATATATTCTAACATGTCAGAAAACTTGAGCAATTATCTATTATAGTTGCTATTCGAGAGCAATCTGCGACAACAGTAGCAAAAGCTTTTGTAGATTTGTACTAATATTATTTCGAGCACCTTGATCAATTTATGAGTGAAGTGTTCTCAAATTGTTTCGAACTTTTGCAAATTGATGAGTTTAACACAGTAACCTATCATCCAGACAGTAATGGAGCTCTAGAAAGAATGCACAAAGCAGTTGTGGAATTTGTACGCTATTTTGTAGATCGCACGCGTGAAGTATATACAGTATGTCATTCTCACAGTTCATATACAAATTTACAGCTTATGAATTATTGTTTGGAAGAATGTATAATGTTCTCAGCTTATTACAAAGAACCTCAATCATTTTATAATTATAATGATGTCATGAAGGAGATAAGACAGGAATTTAAAGGTAGTAGGAGGCAGAGACCTGCAAGAGAGCGATGCTTAACGATATCTGAGATCGGTTTTACCGAATGCTCTTCGTGTCTAATCGCTCGAGCTCGGGTTTGGCCTGCGCTCGCTCGAGCTCGCCCGGGGGATCGCTCCCCTGTCAGAACGAGCGCTCGCTTCAACCACTGTATGCGAAGCAGTATGCTACAGTACTACGTAGTACAGCATTGGTAAAAATAGGATGAATTCATTTGATTATCAAAACCATTCGAAATAATAGAAATATTCACAATATCACTTGATTATTCATTGATTTTGCTTACCACCACAACAAGCCGTATGAAGTTACACAAAATATGTACTCGCATAACAGAATATGTTCCATTTTAAGATAATGATAAGAGCTTCGAGTTCAGAATCATATGACGCAAAAATAGAATGATAAGCTTCGAATGTTCTGTGTGGTTGTAGCGTACTGACTCTTCTAACAGCCCCAGTATCTGACCCTGATCTTCATTAAATTAAACACCTGACCTACATGGCGATAAGAAAAAAGAGCGCTGCTCTCAGGCTATAGACCTACGTATAGAATGACTAATCAACATACTGCAATGTTATTGAACAATTCATTCATGCATTCGATGATTTAATCCTACAATGGAATAATCATAGAAATTATTCGATTGTTCTCAACAATTATATATTTTAGTGGAAATTTAATTAATTATACATTTTTCTTTATTTAGATTGAAACAGCCTGAAATGATTTTCTGTATAAATATATTTCGTTCCTACTCAGTTTAACATTTAACTTCAAAAACAAACTGAGACACAAATTTAATCGCGATTATAACTGTAAATGCAAATGAAATGTTTGGTTATATTACTATAAAATGTATATAAAACCGAGAAATTACATTTAATACGTGATAACTAAAAATGTCTATCGAAGTATGAAATGCAAATAATAAATTAGTAGCGATATATTTTGTTTCATCTCGAACGTAATATGAACTTTACTCATATTAACTTGGGAATATTTTTATTTTTTATTTTAGTAGGTTATTTTACGACGCTTTATCAACAGCTTAGGTTATTTAGCGTCTGAATGAAATGAAGGTGATAATGCCGGTGAAGTGAGTCTGGGGTCCAGCACCGAAAGTTACCCAGCATTTGCTGTATTGGGTTGAGGGGAAACCTCGGAAAATAACGTTAACCAGGTAACTTGCCCCGACCGGGATTCGAACCCGGGCCACCTGGTTTCGCGCTGACCGTTACTCCGCAGGTGTGGACAATCCTATGTACTTTAAGGTATTCTTATCCCTTACTTCTCCGAATTTAGTCCAAGCAGAGCTAGTAATTGCTTTCCCTTTTTTTCCACTACTCTGACTCTGCTGATTTAACTTTATTTTCGATATATAGGCCTACTTTTGACATCGTGTCTTGTAATCTTTTACCATCAACAGAGACGGTGTCCGAGCCTCTGCTTGAGATCGACGTCGATACTATTAAATCATCTTCACATTCGTTTTGATGTAACGTACTGATTAGACAAACCTACAATTCACCTACTGCTTACTGCTACCGGAAGAGCACTCATGAACACCGAGCGCTCGTCGTCAGACCCGATCGCTCGCTGTGTTGCTTTACTTCGTGATTTATCGGAAATAGTCGTATATGATCGTCATTCATTCCGTCAGTGCCTCCCTGGACTGATAACGATATCCCGCGCTCGCTCTCTTGCAGGTCTCTGGTAGGAGGAAGCCAGAAGACATCTATAAGAATCAAGCAGATAAGAACGGCTAGACATAATCAGAGGTTAAAAGAATAAAAAATATAAGAAGGGAGAAAAGATTCTCATTCACTAAGAAAAAAGGAGTAAGAGAAGCATTATGGGAAGGCCCATATGCGTGTGAGTAGGTCAAGGGACCTAATGTTGTAGTTGAGATAAGGAGGAATAAGGAACTTACGGTTCATAGTAACAGGACTAAACCGTATGTTAATTAAGGAGGTCAAGGGACCTTATAAAGGTAAATAAGGGGCTACGGTGCTTAGTAATAGGAGACTAGACCGTATGCTATATGGGGCTGAACAATGAAAATGCACTGGTCGCTGATCGTTTTCTATGCAGGGATTATAAGTTTAAGGATCACTGATAGTTTCAGGATCGCTGATTGTCTTCTATGCAGACATTATAAGTTTAAGCATTGCTGATCGTTTTCTATGCAGGCATTATAAGTTTAAGCATTGCTGATATTTTTCTATGTGGGCATTATAAGTTTAAGCATTGCTGATCTTTTTCTATGCGGGCATTATAAGTTTAAGGATCACTGATAGTTTCAGGATCGCTGATTGTCTTCTATGCAGACACTACAAGTTTAAGGATCGTTGATCGTTTTCTATGCGGGCATTATAAGTTTAAGGTTCGGCGATTGTCTTCTATGTGGAGACTAAAAGTTAAAGGATCTCTGATAGTTTCAGGATCGCAGGTCGTTTTTCAGTCGTTTACTATAAGTGGAAGCATCGCTGGTTGTCGATCGTTTTCGCATGTCGTAAGTTTCAGGATCGCTGATAGTTTTCTTCTTCGTACACTATAAGCTACAAGACCTAGCCATAGGAGAGGATGTGGCCAGGATAGAGGTGATGGATTCACCAACAGGAATATATTTCGACAATATAGGTACTATCCAATTCTATCCAACGCAATGGAGTTTAATAACTTTTGTAGATTTGAAACCTACTAAAGAACTGTAGCAAAATACAAAAGATGTAATGATAAGATTCAGGCAAATTTGTGAGGAAATAAAAACGCAAACATGGTATCCGCGAATGGACTATGAAACTAGTACTTATTACTTTAAGTCTAAAGTTAGAGCAGTGATAGATTAAAAGGTGTTTTGACAGATTTAATTGGAAAAACAGAAAAACGCTTGTTCTCGAAGAGGTGTTTTAAATTTTGTAGGAGGGGCTTTAAGATTCATACTTAGTACCTTAATACAGAATGATGTAAGGGGATATAACGGCATATCCAAACATTAGAAAAAGAACAAAGAGAATTTTTGCACTTGAGAAAGCAGCAACTGACTATAACTAAATCTGTATTAGTAGGAATAAATGTTATTTTATGTAGTATTAATCGCAGTGAAGCAAATTTAAAGAAAGTATGCTAGTATTAAAAAAATAGTTAGGGAATATCATTCAAAAGATAGAAAAGGAACTAGAAGTGATAATGATATTAAATAAGTACATACTTTCAATTCAGAGAGGTACTGAAGAATGTCAACAGGTATTCGATCTATTGATAGATGTCTACCTGCATTCTCAAGATGACATTCTCCAACCCCAAATATTAATAATAGCTAGATTTACCGAATTATTGCAACAACAGAAAGTGCCAGAAGTTTTGGTTTTTCCCATCCTAAGTACCTTGGAAATTTTGACCCTGATTAAACCTGTAATATATACCCAAAATCAATGTATGTTATAAGAAACTCAAGATCAATATTTAGTGTATGTTATAAGAAACCTTTATTGCAAGATAATATGTGTGTATTGTATAAAGCTTTATCTTTCCCTCAAAATTGACATGGTAACCAAACAAGTTTCATCATAGTGACGAGAAAAGAATGCACGATTGTGGACATTTTAAAACAAAAATTTGGAAAAAGTTAATCTAGAAGATCTTATGTGTTGTTAACAAGAAAGTGTTTATTTTTATGTGTGTGCAGAAATCACATCAATTAACATTTCTGTTGACAATAGTGATTGTGAAGCAACTCTGTTACATCGAAATACAAAGGTTACAACTAACGATTATGTGAACATCGTGTGCTTAAATTTAAGAAGGACGCGACAAACTGAGTCTTGCATTACAATGTAAAAGTTTGACTATACACGGTGTATTATATGGTATATCGTATGTACAAGGTAAGAGTACACAACAAGATGTGATTCTAACTGCTAAATAATATTAATGGTTATTGGTTATTAGAGGAGATGCTAATATTAATTTTGATTGTTGTTTGTTTCTTTTAGTAAACTGGATAATATTAAGGGAAAATTGCCAGTTATCAAACTTCATAATTTTGTATCTTCCTTTGATCTTTTGGTAATGGCTAGTGTTAAAATGGATGAGGTGGAATACTCAAAATTTAATACTTTTTAATTAGATACTTCGAAATTCACTAGTCTTATTGTTTTCCTTGCTCTGATTATTATATGGATAATGTGTTTGTTATGAGTGCTGTCGAATAGGAACATAATAGTTAATAAGAATATGTAAATCTAGAACCTGTTGAGAGCACACAAGAGAAATCTTATGTATCAGAAATTGTCCATAGAGTATCATCATTGTACCAAATGAAGGTGGAAGTATCGAGACGTAAGTACTCTTTACCTTCACTTACCGCGGAAACGGAAAGTGAAGAAACCTCTCTAAAATCTTCGCGACGTTCAGAAAGGGATAAGAAAAACGAAGGTACACCTTTAAATTGGAAACGGCAAAAAGAAAAGTTTACAGCTATAGCATTTAAACTTTTAAAATAGGGGGAAGGTGTGGTGTTACACCGATGTTACGCCAACTTATTCTTACAAAATTCAATCATTCTTCCAGCGTATTATCGAACTCTGAACCACAGACAATGATGATACTGAGTCGGTATGTTGCATCAGCTATTGATAGAACACTCTGGAAAGCTCTCCACGAAACTTTTGACACTATTTCATCAGAATTGTACTTTGATCTAATCCTTGAGTGACTTTGAGAGTTAGTCTATAAATATCCGTGTAAAGGGTAAAATAACGTCTTTCTGTATCATTGCTTGTGTGAGATACGTCTGTGATCCTGTGACAGACGTATCAGGATTATATACCAGAATAAACCATCTTACATTTATTTACTCAACTTAGAAATTCTACTCTACGTCATTTCGTCTCCTTGGGTCCAAGGACCCCACCCACAATCCCGAAGATAGTAAAGAGTATCCACTACACCACAATATAACATGGAAATTAATATTGAAAAATCGAAAATCATGTTATTTTGTGGGAAATTCCCTGTACCAAGTAAAATCTGTTTCAATAATAAAATAGTAGAAAGAGTAAATACCTTCACTTACCTTGGCTATACACTATCACCTTATGATGAAGTAGATATTGCTGAAAAAATATGTAAATATAATAAAACAATGGGGATCATTAATAAAATCATGAAACCCTCACTAGTACAAAGACACACAAGAATAGGCTTGTATAAAACCTTAGCACAGCCAGTATTAAGCTATGGTAGTGAAGCGTGGACTGTGAAGAATAAAGATGTCAGTAGAATAACAGCAAGTGAGATGAGGTTCATGAGAGCAACAGCAGGATATACTCGCTGGGATCATAAAAAAATGAGGACATAATGCAAGAACTTCAAATAGAACCCATTATGCAGTTCATCAGCAAATATCAACTTCAGTGGAAGGGTCATCTCGAACGAATGAATCGATGCAGAATTTCAAAAGCACTGTTTCATTACCATCCGTATGGAAAAAGATCTCTAGGCCGTCCAAAGAAGAGATGGACTGAAAATTCTAGTTTGAGACCGTAACAGGCCACTTGGCCTAATATATGTTAGGAAGATGATGATGATAATGACGATTATTATGTGTTGTGATGTTGTAATGACCCTACAGCGTTGTTCGAGGGACGTACTTCAATTGAGGGCTGGGTGCAAGAAGGGCATTTTAGAGGATATGCCCTTTTTGAGTAAAACGCTTTATTCTGTTCTCTGATCTGTTATGTACATGATCACCAAGTTTCAGTTCAATACTGTGGTCACAGAGGTCAGGAGTAGCCGAAATGTAAAGTCGTGCATAGGTCACATTATTATGGTTTGAATTTTCAACAACAATTTTCTCAAAACTTACACCCAACCCTCAATTATCAAATTGAATCAGTCATTTTAGAAAGGGCTCTAGTCCATTTTTGATAGGTGGAATGCAAATGAGAAATTACATTATTTTATGGATTCATTAAGTTGTTCAGAAATTGAACACTTTTCAAAGTCCACTTGAAAAAGTCCCATTCCTGAAATAAGGTCATTTTATGGAGATTTGATTGGTTGTGATTTCGGACTAGAGTCCTTTCTAAAATGTCTCATTCAATTGTACTTTCATCTTCAAGCAGCGCTTATGTCACTTGTAAGTTAATGAAAAACGAATCGATTGATTATGATGAGAGATAAACAAGGAAAATAATCCCTGTAATCTTATCTAAACATATAACAAGACTTGCCACAATGAATAAAAATGAAAGAGCACACGTTGGTCAATTGAGCAATTCCATGGAAACGTCATACTTAGGTGCACGTCCTGAAATTGATGTAAGACTATTTTTGTTGAAGAAATATGTTTCTTTATACTTTAAATTGCCTTATTTCGTAAGATAATGTTTCAAATACTCTTTCTTTTAGTCTATAACTTGATGCAGATCTTGTCATATTCCAAACACTTAAAAAAAGACATATAGATACTTACGTTTCGTGTCAAAATTTGGACATGTAAATTTCTTTTATTTCGAGCCGTCTTTTTAGTATACTATATTTTGGTCTTTCTTTGAAGTAAATATGAAATTAGTTGAAGTATCCTAAGATCCTAAATAACGTAAAATCATTATAATTATTTGTACTGTAAGTTACGGTCAGTCCGTCACAAGAAACATGCAAAAACTCTTCCACACAGCACAATAATTGACAGATTAAAATTTCCTTTGGTATTCTGCGTTATTACTACATCACCAATAAAAAAGTATTAGAACATTTTCTTCTATAGTGATTTCGTTTTCCGTAGCGGCATTGTGGAAGTAAATCCCGAAAAGACAAAGTATATGATTATGTCTCGTGACGAGAATATTGTACGAAATGGAAATATAAAAATTGGAAATTTGTCTTTTGAAGAGGTGGAGAACTTCAAATATCTTGGAGCAACAGTAACAAATATAAATGATACTCGGGAAGAAATTAAACACAGAATAAATATGGGAAATGCCTATTATTATTCGGTTGAGAAGCTTTTATCATCCTAGTCTGCTGTCAAAAAATGTCAAAGTTAGAATTTATAAAACAGTTATATTACCGGTTGTTCTGTATGGTTGTGAAACTTGGACTCTCACTTTGAGAGAGGAACAGAGATTAAGGGTGTTTGATAATAAGGTGCTTAGGAAAATATTTGGGGCTAAGAGGGATGAAGTTACAGGAGAATGGAGAAAGTTACACAACACAGAACTGCACGCATTGTATTCTTCACCTAACATAATTAGGAACATTAAATCCAGACGTTTGAGATGGGCAGGGCATGTAGCACGTATGGGCGAATCCAGAAATGCATATGCTTTTCGTTAATTGTAAATGCTCACATTTAAATGTATACATTTTAACAATTTTACCGTTTTCGTTTTCGTTCCGATTCTCGTTTCCGGTTTATTGTGCATCAGCCTTAACTTGTACCCAGATCTTGCAACATTATAATTTGACCTTGCGTCTTCAATACTACGATTATACTTTATCCACCATAAAAGACAAGAATGAAGATAAGAAACATATTCTTTCATACTATTTAATTCATCATTGTACCAACGTATAATATGTTTATTATCCTTATTCACATTAGCCTGTTTTATAATCTTAGTAGGAAAACAAGCATCCATAGCATCACGGAAGGTATCAAACATGCAATCTGTCATGACATCAGAAGCACAGTTCAAGTGAACACAATTTAAGTAACGAATTAAATTGAGTAAATTATTATCATTAAAAGAACGACTTTTTATATAGTTGCAACATTCACTATCATAATAAAATGAATTAGCGATAAGATTAAAAGATAAGGCGCTATGATCCGACATGGATACATCAAGAACCTCGGTATGTGTCAGATCACGAGGCAAATTAATTGCTAAATTATCTAAACAAGAGGCGCCTCTGGTTGGTTTAAAATTAGTACAATAACATTTGGAAGACCTTAAAATAATAAAAAAAAATTGAGTAGATGCATTAGAGTTTACAGACACATCAATGTTTACATCGCCCCAGATTATAATACAATAATTAAAAGCAGTTATAAATATCAAACATTTTTTCAGTAAGTTGAAAAATAGATTAATATCACCTGCAGGAGAGCGATAAACAGAGGCAATAACAATATATATATATATATATATATATATATATATATATATATATCCTGTTCTATATAGACTTGTAACATTCCAAGTGCCAAATTTCAAAACCTTATTCCTTTGCTGTGGTCGTGCCAGAGAATCAGTCCCATTCCGAGGCTTATTTGAAGGATTCGTAACAAGCTGTTTTTTACGGTGAAGTGTTCTTAGCCCTTCGCCCAACCCCCAAGCTGGATGACCGGCTGTCCGTGACTGCTTATTCAATATATTCACAGCTACCCTCCATATCTGGAGGCCGTCTCCTCGATCCGCAACCTGAGGACGCGCCATGCCGTGGTGATAGGGACCCCAATACATGGGAAATGCCTGTTATTATTCGGTTGAGAAACTTTTATCATCCAGTCTCCTGTCGAAAAATCTGAAAGTTAGAATTTATAAAACAGTTATATTACCGGTTGTTCTGTATGGTTGTGAAACTTGGACTCTCACTTTGAGAGAGGAACAGAGACTACGGGTGTTTGAGAATAAGGTGCTTAGGAAAATATTTGGGGCTAAGAGGGATGAAGTTACAGGAGAATGGAGAAAGTTACACAACACAGAACTGCACGCATTGTATTCTTCACCTGACGTAATTAGGAACATTAAATCCAGACGTTTGAGATGGGCAGGGCATGTAGCACGTATGGGCGAATCCAGAAATGCTTATAGAGTGTTAGTTGGAAGGCCGGCGGGAAAAAAACCTTTAGGGAGGCCGAGACGTAGATGGGAAAATAATATTAAAATGGATTTGAAGGAGGTGGGATATGATGATAGAGAATGGATTAATCTTGCTCAGGATAGGGACCAATGGCGGGCTTATGTGAGGGCGGCAATGAACCTCTGGGTTCCTTAAAAGCCAGTAAGTAAGTAAGTATGTGTAGCAAATATGAAGTATCTTCAGCTTGCTAATGACTAATAATTCTAGTTCTGAACTACAAACTATCCTTGCGGGTGGTAGCGAACGACATGACATGCCGAGGCCTTCGGATTTCCAACACTTCATGAATAGCCAGCGTGTGTTATGTGGCAATACACACTGGAGTGCTCTTGCGCTGTTTATTCAGGCTCCATGCGCGCGCATCGTTTATTAAATATTCAGTAGAAGCTGTCCTCCCGACACTAGGTAATCCCAACACTTACCATTCATCGTCAGTCGAAGTTCAGTGGAAACTAATATATTGCATATTAACAGCATTACGTCCACCGGTATGTCCGACCGGGTTTGAATACTGGTTGGGACAAGTTACCTGGTTCGGTTTTTTCGAGCCCTTTCCCCCCCCCCTCAACCAATTGAAGATGAATTGCAGGGTTAACATTCGGCGTTGGTCCTCGGACTAATTTCGCCTCCAATAACTTAAACTTCATCTATCAACTTTCAGTAGTTCCATGTATAGTGAGGATCAGGTAAGAACAGTTCCTAAACAGCAAATATTTCCGTCTTGTCAGTGTTGCCAACCGTTACCAGATATCACATGATCCTACGTACTGAATGACTTATTTACGTACCGTGCTTTACCTTTACGTTGGAAGGTTATTCTAAATAATTCAATAATTTGTAACATTTTTTCGTAGGCAAACTATACGACAAAGGGATCAACATGTTAGGTATTTTATCTGGCAATACGAAATTCATTGGTTTGACTAAACAATTGATTTACGAGACTTAACCTAAAAATGTATTTTGTTTGACCACATAAAATTGTTAGTACTAACTCCGAAAACTTACCTGACTACAGTCTTTAAGTATAACAAGAAGGCAACACATAAAATAACTATTATGTATTAATATTAATTACTTTTATTAGTATGTTTAAATTTCACTAGATTCAAGTAACCGGCTCCGAAATCTAGTACAATTTTAATTTCATGGAACTCCAGTACCGACAACATTTGTCTCATCTGCCAACATAACAGTTACAAAATCACTAGAATTTGTAGTATTTATCAGTGTCGAAATTCTAAACGAAGTTGGTAAAAGAAAATTCAATCTGCAAATTAGAAAATCACCAAAATCCACTAGCATCTGTAGTAATTGGGGGAAATGGTTAGAATTTGTAGTATTTATCAGTGTCGAAATTCTAAACGAAGTTGGTAAAAGAAAATTCAACCTGCAAACTAGAAAATCACCAAAATCCACTAGCATCTGTAGTAATTGGGGGAAATGGTTAGAATTTGTAGTATTTATCAGTGTCGAAATTCTAAACGAAGTTCGTAAAAGAAAATTCAACCTGCAAACTAGAAAATCACCAAAATCCACTAGCATCTGTAGTAATTGGGGGAAATGGTTAGAATTTGTAGTATTTATCAGTGTCGAAATTCTAAACGAAGTTGGTAAAAGAAAATTCAACCTGCAAACTAGAAAATCACCAAAATCCACTAGCATCTGTAGTAATTGGGGGGAAAAATGGTTAGAATTTGTAGTATTTATCAGTGTCGAAATTCTAAACGAAGTTGGTAAAAGAAAATTCAACCTGCAAACTAGAAAATCACCAAAATCCACTAGCATCTGTAGTAATTGGGGGGGGGGGGGAATGGTTAGAATTTGTAGTATTTATCAGTGTCGAAATTCTAAACGAAGTTGGTAAAAGAAAATTCAACCTGCAAACTAGAAAATCACCAAAATCCACTAGCATCTGTAGTAATTGGGGGGGAAAAATGGTTAGAATTTGTAGTATTTATCAGTGTCGAAATTCTAAACGAAGTTGGTAAAAGAAAATTCAACCTGCAAACTAGAAAATCACCAAAATCCACTAGCATCTGTAGTAATTGGGGGGAAAAATGGTTAGAATTTGTAGTATTTATCAGTGTCGAAATTCTAAACGAAGTTGGTAAAAGAAAATTCAACCTGTAAACTAGAAAATCACCAAAATCCACTAGCATCTGTAGTAATTGGGGGAAATGGTTAGGTTTCACCCTTAGGGTATGAAGTAAGCTGACCCGGACTATAGATGCAGCAGATGTCTCGTTCACACATGTAACAGTTTTAAATCTCTCTTGGCTCAACTAGCAGATATGCGTAAAAAAAATCTTTCGCGAAAATAGGTTGTCCCTAACTATAACTTATTTAGTAATGTGATAATGTTATTACAATATGTCGTATTAGGATCAATAGAAATACAGTGACTAAGAACATACGTTACGTCATTCTTCGATAACAGTTACGCTAATGGACAGACAGCTGAGAGTCTTCTGGTGCAGTGACCTTGTACGAAGTATGGAGATCATTTTGCGATTGACGTGAACTCTGCAAGGAAGTTGGTTGGCAGATGTTGATGCATACTACCTGATTAGGCTCAAGTGTTGGCCTCACGGAAGCCACGAGATAAATTTCGACCTTTACCCAAGGGCCTGTTAACCGCTAGTCAGTTGTTTCACTTCCATGTTCCACATATTGTAAATCGCATGAAAAAGTCCTGCGTTCGTGACATCCGTGATTGGGGACCGCATTTTTGGGTGGGGTGGGGAAAGAGCGATTTGTGTGTTAAACCGACACTAATTTTGGTGGGTATATGTGAAATAAGTTTTAATTTTTTTTATTTATATGTTGTTTATTTATGTCTTTATGTGTTTATTTGTTTATTTATTATTTTTATTTATTATTTATCTATCTATCTATCTATCTATCTATCTATCTATCTATCTATCTATCTATCTATCTATCTATCTATCTATCTATCTATCTATCTATCTATCTATCTATCTATCTATCTATCTATCTATCTATCTATTCTATATCTGTCTATCTATCTATCTATCTATCTATCTATCTATCTATCTATCTATCTATCTATCTATCTATCTATCTATCTATCTATCTATCTATTCTATATCTATTCTATATCTATCTATCTATCTATCTATCTATCTATCTATCTATCTATCTATCTATCCATCCATCCATCCATCCATCCATCCATCTATCTATCTATCTATCTATCTATCTATCTATCTATCTATCTATCAATTCTATATCTATCTATCTATCTATCTATCTATCTATCTATCTATCTATCTATCTATCTATCTATCTATCTATCTATCAATTCTATATCTGTCTATCTATCCATCCATCTATCTATCTATCTATCTATCTATCTATCTATCTATCTATCTATCTATCTATCTATCTATCTGTCTATCTGTCTGTCTGTCTGTCTGTCTGTCTGTCTGTCTGTCTGTCTGTCTGTCTGTCTGTCTGTCTGTCTGTCTATCTATCTATCTATCTGTTTATCTATCTATCTATCTATTCTATATCTGTCTATCTATTCTATATCTGTCTATCTATTCTATATCTGTCTATCTATTCTATATCTGTCTATCTATCTATATCTGTCTATCTATCTATATCTGTCTATCTATCTATCTATCTATCTATCTATCTATCTATATCTATCTATCAATTCTATATCTATCTATCTATCTATCTATCTATCTATCTATCTATCTATCTATCTATCTATCTATCTATCTATCTATCTATCTATCTATCTATATCTATCTATCTATCTATCTATCTATCTATCTATCAATTCTATATCTATCTATCTATCTATCTATCTATCTATCTATCTATCTATCTATCTATCTATCTATCTATCAATTCTATATCTGTCTATCTATCCATCTATCTATCTATCTATCTATTCTATATCTATCTATCTATTCTATATCTATCTATCTATCTATTCTATATCTATCTATCTATCTATTCTATATCTATCTATCTATCCTATATCTATCTATCTATCTATCTATCTATCTATCTATCTATCTATCTATCTATCTATCTATCTATCTATCTATCTATCTATTCTATATCTATCTATATATCTATCTATCTATCTATCTATTCTATATCTATCTATCTATCTATCTATCTATCTATCTATCTATCTATCTATCTATCTATCTATCTATCTATCTATCTATCTATCTATCTATTCTATTCTATTCTATATCTGTCTGTCTGTCGATCTATCTATCTATCTATCTATCTATCTATCTATCTATCTATCTATCTATCTATCTATCTATCTATCTATCTATCTATCTATCTATCTATCTATCTATCTGTCTGTGTGTCTACCCTCCTGCGTATTGCTAGGTGACGTCATCCGCTCCAACTCAATGTCACGTTAGATGCATTGATTCTTCGTCTGTCGATCGCCGTTTACGTCATTGGAATATGCCGTCTAGTTTAGAAATTATAGGCGCTGCAGTACTGGCCGGAAAATGTGTCTGTCGGTTTTCTGGTTGGCGTCGCAGTACAGGACGGAACTTCTAAACGTATTCATCTGAAAAAATCGAGATGAACATAAAGTTTGACGGGGGCACAACATTTTTCAGAACCCCTGGCCGTAGCACTACCTAAATACGGCGCTGCATTCATCACCAACAAGGTGCCGTCACCAGGATCTTATAGATTTCGGATCATTTTTACAGTTGAAAATGTTTAGAGAATAATATTGGGTGATAATGTATACGTTTAACCGTCTTAACCTTGAGCCTGTTAAAATTGCAATGGGAAGCGACCTTAATAACCGGTATCCTGTAGCAATAGTAATTAGACGGTAGTTACAAGGCCCGCAAGTCTGGTCGTGTTACCTCCGGCTGTAGGCTGCTTAAAATAAATTTGGTACCGGACATTGACCCTACAGATTTTTTTGTTTGTTATGATGTAGTGCCTTAGCTCGTCATTACGTGGAATACACATAATTATGTGGCAGTAAAACGTGTCACAATTATGATAATTTGGAGAGGATTAGTGGTTAAAATAGTATTAGAATAAAATTTGTTTAAAAATCTGGGACCTTAACTCATGCTGTGATAAAAGTGCATTGGATTTACATTTAGGTTCAAATAAACGCAAAAAATCCATATTTTTATTTATATATTTATGTACATAAGCTACATAAATTTCAAAGTTATTAAGATTTTTATGAATATATATATATATATATATATATATATATATATATATATATATTTTAATAAAGTGAAATAATAAGCTTGTTTAATGTTGAAAATTTTGAAATGTTTAAACAACAGCTCAGTTGAGTAATCTTGCTGCTTTTTTAAACAAATTTTAATACTTTTTCTGTAGTAAAATTAACGGATAAAGGTTCGATTTATAAGTTCCACCCCAACCTATAATACCATACATAAATATAGATTCAAATATTGGTAAATAAATTGTACGTAAACAGTTAGTTGACAAAATATGTCTTAGAGCTACAAAATAATATATTGTATTACGTAATTTGCAACAAATATAATGAATATGATTATTCGATTTTGAATGATTATCAATAATTATACCTAAGTATTTAATCTCAATAACTTTATTAATAATAATTGAACAATTGTAATTTGTATTGGAACAGTCAAAACTGTGTATTTTAATTTTTAATAGAGATGAAATTGGTTTATTAACTTTATTATTTAAAGAAACTGCTATACCTATTATTTTATCTTTATTAATTACAAGAGAATTTAAATCTAACCATTTTTTATTAATTTTAAGGCACAATTTGCATTATAATAAACATAAGTCCAAGTTTTTTCAATAAAAAAGTAAAACTGTATCATCAGCATACGAATATAAATCATCTACATACTTTATAAGGTTTATCATTACAAGGTCATTAATATACTCGTATATTAAAAATAGAATCGGCCCAAGGACTGTTCCTTGCGGAGCTCATATATTAATTTTAGTAATTTCACTTAATTCATTATCAATTTTAGCAGCTTGAAATCTATTTACATAAGATTTTAATAAATTGAAAGCATTACTTTTTTCCAACACATTTTAATTTATCTAAATAATAAATGATGACTTATAGTATCAAAAGGTTTCCTTATGTCCAAAAATTTACCAACACGCTTATAACTTTGATCAAGTACCTTATTAATTTTTTAGTAACATTGAAAATAGCATTCTCTGTACTACAATTTTTTGTATATCCAAATTGTTTTTCACTTAATATATTCTGCTTACATAAATGATTCATGATTCTATTTTAATGTATTTTTTAAATAGCCTAATTTAGAGAAACAAAAAAGCAAAGATATAGGTCTATTCGTATTCATTTTATCAGCATATTTAAAAATTGTTTTTACGATAGCAATTTTTAATTTGTCAGGAAATTTGCCATGTAAAAAAATACAAATTAAATATATTATATACAATAGTTTCAGCAATATAAATTATTAACAATTTCATTAACTTAGCATTAAAGCATATGGACATTGCGTTAGTTGTTTTCTTTACAGTCCGACTCGTTTTAAGAAATAGAACTTGAGGGCGTTATTAATTCAGTAATCGGCGACCTGGAATGCAATTTTAATAGCGGAAATCCTCGTCTTACAGAGGTCAGATCAAGCTCCATTCCCAGCTCGTCTTATCCAGAAACATCCTGTTCACAATACTGTGTCTTGCCTCGTGGTGAAATATAACCCGAGCTATGACAACAACAAAAACACCCTTCCCAGCATCAAGCTCTTAGGATTGATTGGACTATATTTTATTAGAGTCACCTCACCTCTCCTAAATCGCGACAACTCATACTGCCTGTGGCTTCCTAAGGCGCTGAGATAAATGTCAGGATTAACCCTGAATTAAATAGACCACGGACCTGCATTTCTTTCCCACACAAATTTCTGTATTTTACTGAATTAAAGTCTTCTTAAATAGGATCCTTAAATTTCGAATATTGCCTTCGATGCTTGGGGCGAGTCCACTTAAGTGTTATTCGCACAGTGTAAGGGCTCGGATCTCTTCCTTTGCGAGGACTGCGGCAGTCCCCTCGATGTGCAGGCTGTAGAATAATAAGTGCATTTATTGATGCATAATAAATTATACAAACTCCTGTACACAAAATCCTTCGCATGAACCCGTACGGGCATTAGTGCTATAACTATGCACAGTTTGAATCTTCAAACGAAAATAATACCTACTAATAATAAAATAGTAAAACAATAGTTATTATTATTATTACTACCGTTATCGTTAATTATCACAATTAGAACTAATCTAACTTCAAACCAAATTTCACAAAAATAATAAAAATAAAATAAATGTAAGATATGAAAAAAAAAAACAGTGAGACATATATATATACACACACACAATTCAATTCCTTATTGAAACTGCACGAAATAATCCAACTAATAAATATAAAGATAATACATAAAAAAACATACAAACCCAATAAAATACAAATAGAAAAAAAAGACACACTAAATAGAAAAAGAACATTACCCCCTAATTACCTCATTCGCTCATTGTTAATACTACTCATCACAACACTAATAAATAACTCTTTCCCTTATTTCCTCGGCTCCCTGCCCTCGGCCAGTTCCACCCTCAACTGTCGAACTTTTGCCATAAATTTTCCCACACAGTCACAGAATTTAGCATTATTTAATATATTGTATGTCGCCAAGTGCCCCCTGCTAGATGTAATGAAGGACTCTGGCAGGAATCGTTTCCTCAGAGCTTCTGTGGCTTCGCACTCCGATAAAATATGGTGTGATGTCTCGCCTTTATCACAAAGAGGACGTATTCTCGCCCCCTCTTCGTTGACGGTTTTAAGTGCCCTCCAGGCTCCTAGACGAAACCAGATTAAACCCAGTCTACCTTCTCTGCTTCCTCCATAGAGATATAATTCGGCCCCCCAATTTGTTTTGATCATCGATTGGATCTCCAGAGCAACCTTATCCCTACATTCTCCTTCTGTTATTTGCCTGTCTATATCCATCAGGCGTTTCTTGACTTTCCGCCAGACATTTCGCTTGTTCCTGCAATCTTCCCTGAGGCGTTCCTAATCTGTTACTCTTCTGTCAAGCTTTCCCCCCTTATTTGATACCTATTAAATTACGTCCATTTTCGGTCTTCTTCAAAATTCTCTAAAGTTCTTTCAGTAAAACGGCGAAACTCGGAGGAGATTCAGTTTTTCTCAGCCACAAATTTTCTGGAAAAGACGTGTTTTGACATACTTTTTATGTTTTTTTTTTCCTCCTATTTCTACATTGACAATGACGATGGTTGACCAGGTGTGTTTGTTTGTCTGGACAGACCCGCGGGTTAATCACTGGTCCATGATGAGCAGCCCGTTCCCCACGCTGGCCATCTGCCTGTCCTACGTGTACTTCTCCAAGGTGCTGGGCCCCAGGATGATGGAGAACAGGAAGCCGCTCAACCTACGCAACGTGCTTATCATCTACAACCTGTGCCAGACAGTGTTCAGCTCCTGGATCTTCTACGAGGTACTGTGACGTTATTTCTATTATGTCTGCTCCGTAACCTGCTCACAGTGGCGCCGAAATTTGTAACGCATATGTTGACGATGAATCTGTGATGCCCATTTTTATTTTTTATATTTCTAAATATGCTAGCCATAAATTTCTACAAAGATTTTTTGAGATTTTTAAATTTGATTTGGGAGGGACAAGGATTTCCCGAAAGCTGGACTAAATCTATTGTAATTCCTATACATAAGAGAGGAGATTTGAAAATTACGGATAATTATAGAGGAATAAGTTTATTGAACGCAGGATATAAAATTTATGCAAATATTTTGAAAAACAAACTCAATAAGCATTACGACAATATTATCAGTGAGGAACAAAATGGTTTTCGTCGAGGAAGATCCTGTTGTGATGGATATTTCGCCTTGAAATTACTGGTTGAGAAACATAGAGAATTTAATTTAGAAACGCATATGGCATTCATTGACTTTAAAAAGGCTTTTGATAAAGTCAATCGGAATAAATTACTTCAGATTTTGGCAGATGATCAAGTGCCTCAACAGATTATACAAAATATTTACAATATATATAAAACAACCATCATAGCAATTCGAAGCAACAATAAACTTTCACAGTGGCGACCCATTTATAGTGGAGTACGACAAGGCTGTGGCCTTTCACCACTTCTGTTTATTATATATATAAATAGAATCATTCAAGATTGGCGACAGACACGACATGGATTTATTCCAATTAATCGAAATTTGCAGCTTGATGCTTTACTTTTCGCTGATGATTTAGTTCTCATGGCATCAACTGAAGATGATTTACAATATTCAGTACACAATTTAAATAAGGTCAGTGAAAAATATAACATGGAAATTAATATTGAAAAATCGAAAATCATGTCATTTTGTGGGAAATTCCCTGTACCAAGCAAAATCTGTTTGAATAATAAAATAATAGAAAGAGTAAATACCTTCACTTATCTTGGCTATACACTATCACCTTATGATGAAGTAGATATTGCTGAAAAATATGTAAATATAATAAAACAATGGGGATCATTAATAAAATCATGAAACCCTCACTAGTACAAAGACACACAAGAATAGGCTTGTATAAAACCTTAGCACAGCCAGTATTAAGCTATGGTAGTGAAGCGTGGACTGTGAAGAATAAAGATGTCAGTAGAATAACAGCAAGTGAGATGAGGTTTATGAGAGCAACAGCTGGATATACTCGCTGGGATCATAAAAAAATGAGGACCTAATGCAAGAACTTCAAATAGAACCCATTATGCAGTTCATCAGCAAATATCAACTTCAGTGGAAGGGTCATCTCGAACGAATGAATCGATGCAGAATTCCAAAAGCACTGCTTCATTACCATCCATATGGCAAAAGATCTCTAGGCCGTCCAAAGAAGAGATGGACTGAAAATTCTAGTTTGAGACCGTAACAGGCCACTTGGCCTAATACTTGTTAGGAAGATGATGATATTTCTAAAATCCCATCTCGGTTTCTGTCACAACGCAGGAAGGAAGTTCGGCATTTACGAGAGGTCTGCATCGGACGTTTTCGCTCGAGCGCCAAGTAGTTCATAGCATAATCCGATAGGTAGCGCACATGCATGATGGGTAAAATTGTCACGAGCGATAAATCCTCGAACGGTATAAGCCGAGCGTTAGACATTCGTTCTTGTTACAGTGATGAACTGTGTAGTAACATCATAGATGTTTATCATTTCAAAACTTTGCAGTGTTTAACTAACTTCTCCATAGTACAACTACAAAACTTGAATAATTTCGAGGGAAAAATTGTTCCGGAGCCGGGTATCGAACCCGGGACCTTTGGTTTAACGTACCATAATTTAAGTCACACGGAGTTAGTGTGCACTCGAAGTTGGTTGCTTGACGGTTGTCAGCCCACTTTGAGGTCTGTGGATATAGAGGGAAAAATTGGATCGGTGTCGGTTAGAGTTCCCGAGTAGCTCAGTGGTAGACCTTGGTACGTTAAACCAAAGGTCCCGGGTTCGATACCCGGCTCCGGAACAATTTTTCCCTCGAAATTATTCAACTCAACTTTACAGGGAGTTATACCTGAAATCTTGATTTGCAACTACAAAACTTGCTTTAAAATGTAATATAAATGTTGTAGGTAAATGTTTCCCCCAACACAGGAGTGATTTTGTTTTTGCCACATCTGATAGATGTTATTGGATGTAAATGTAATTATTATAAACGGAGAACACAATCACGATAATGCAAGAACCTTATCAAGTTTTCTAATAATAATAATAATAATAATAATAATAATAATACTTACTTACAAATGGCTTTTAAGGAACCCGAAGGTTCATTGCCGCCCTCACATAAGCCCGTCATCGGTCCCTATCCTGTGCAAGATTAATCCAGTCTCTATCATCATACCCCACCTCTCTCAAATCCATTTTAATATTATCCTCCCATCTACGTCTCGGCCTCCCTAAAGGTCTTTTTCCTCCTGTCTCCCAACTAACACTCTATATGCATTTCTGGATTCGCCCATACGTGCTACATGCCCTGCCCATCTCAAACGTCTGGATTTTAAGTTCCTAATTATGTTAAGTGAAGAATACAATGCGTGCAGTTCTGTGTTGTGTAACTTTCTTCATTCTCCTGTAACTTCATCCCGCTTAGCCCCAAATATTTTCCTAAGCACCTTATTCTCAAACACCCTTAACCTATGTTCCTCTCTCAGAGTGAGAGTCCGAGTTTCACAACCATACAGAAGAACCGGTAATATAACTGTTTTATAAATTCTGACTTTTAGATTAATAATAATAATAATAATAATAATAATAATAATAATAATAATAATCTATAATTAGTGTATCAATCTTTGCGTCTGTAACAGTTGTGCAGCATGATTATTCGTTTTATTATATTTTCTGTGACGTTATCTCTGTACTAATATTGTTATTAATCTACTGCTATATCAATAATATTTTGTAAAACGTTTCTACATTGTCGCAGTATATAGGCGGAACACTATGTATGGACCTATCATATTATATATGTGGTAAATCAAATATTGAATAATTATTAATTAGCAATAATAACTGTATATCGAAGTTTTTCATACTATTTTATTTATAACTTCATGTTCCTGTTTTGGTACGTTCCATTGACTGTTCCATTAAACGTTTGTCATAAACGCAGAAAACAAAGCCTTATTTTTACCGTGTGAGCAAAACATATGTGTATCTTATCTGTCGCCTTCCACACAAGATAAGACATATCGGTGAGTTTTGGCAGTTGACCGTTATAAAATATAGTCTTTTGCTGTTTATTGCAACATTAATTTTAATTGTGTATTTCACGTAGTACTCAGGAGAGAATGTTGATACAAATTTTTGAGAAAATTCGCACACACCAACTATGTAATGTGAATCCTGTATGAAAATGAAGACGAAAATGTAACAAAATTTTGTCTCAGGAATTTTAATTAAACAATTGGCAACGCTTCCACCATAAATTGTCCAAATGATAAAATGTGCACGAAATTAAAATGGCCATGACGTTAAAATGTCCAAGCGACAAAATGTCCAGAACCAAAATTTTATTTCTTAAAATTTATTATGTACATTACGTTAATGTTCCTCTGGTACTTAAGAGGAGCACCATTTTTCAGACAATAGGCAATCCCCCTCAGATATATGATAATTTCATTTTACTTGTAGATTTGGTAATTACTGATCATCCGGAGAATTTGTCGCTGATTAGTCACATTTGTTTTATTTACTGACTCTTTTATTTGCGTATGGCCTCCTCTTGCGGGTAATATTTGTCCACATTTTACTAAGTTACAAATTCGCCTTTCTTTACAAAGACAATAAATTTTAGTTCTGTTCTTATTACAATCATGATGCTTTAATAGAAATCCTTTAAAAGCAAAAAGAGGTTTATCCTTTTGGGAAGTTCGATCCGGTGCTTGGTACGTAGAACCAAGGGCCCGGGTTCGATCCCCGGCGCCGGAGCGAATTTTTCTCCTCTAATATTAATTGATAAAATAATAGGTTTGACCTGAAAAAATTAATGTTTTAGAAAAGAAATACTTTTAAATATCATTTTTCAGTGACAAATAGCAGGAATTGGCAAGAAAAATAACTTTATGCTCGACCATGCCGAAATGTAGTAATTATACACCTGGTAGCAGTCCTTTAATGCATGTCATTAAAGTACACCTACTCATTAAAGTACAGGCGTTTTCAGCCAATGACAACTCAGCTTACAGGTGTTCAGCCAATGATAAAGCAGCTTTGTACCGTTATAAAACCGCAAGTATCGATTATTCTCGGATATGAAAGAGAATTAGCGAAAAGTCACGGAGGCTGGAAATCCAATACTGTCGCAGAAGGTTATGTTCTGTTACTATAATAATTAGCGTTAATTGTAAATAATATTCAAATAAATTCAACTTATCTCGTTTTTCAATGTCGAATTCAATAATCAAGGTTATACCAAGTTTAACGGGATTAAACAAGGTCAATGACATTATTGTTCCTGGGAAAAATTCAATACCTTCGCGTCTGCGCACATCTCACAATTCACGACCTAGAACAAGGTCACTTCCGATCTTGTCAGATACAAATAAAATGTATACATCTGAATTAATTTCAAGTTAGAAATATAGTCGAGCATAAAAAGTCGTATGAAACTCGCCTATAATGGTAATTAAGAAGCTCGTATGAAAATTATGAAACTCGCTTGCGCTCGTTTCATAAACATCCATACTCGCTTCTTAATTACTATCATTATAGGCTCGTTGCATAAAGTACTATTATCATTGGATTCAGAATGTAAGAAATATGTTTTTATTGTGTTATTGGGTCAAAATTAGTTTTTGAGCAAAATAGCAGGTCTTGAAAACAAACCATATCGTCGCTTTCATAATACGATTTTGTATTATTGATTAGTGAATTATCTAACGCCTATTAACTTTACCATTCCGGGCGTGGTGGTGGTGGTGGTGGTGGTGGTGGTGGTGGTGGTGGTGGTGGTGGTGGTGGTGGTGGTGGTGGTGGTGCTGACTACATCATCACCGGTGTTCGAACTCTGGTCCGCACTCATCTTCAGCTAGCACCCTGCCAACTGAGCTACACGCCCTTAAGCGGTGATGTGTGCACTATATTCAGCATTCCGTATTCATTGATCACGTGACTTGTTTCCTTGGAGGAAATTACGAGCTGCTTATGGGGAGAAACATATTTCCGGGATTTCCCGCTCGAAGGCAGCCTTAATGCCAGCCCATTATGTAAATGTTGTTGCAGGTTCAGTATTAATACAGCAGAACTAGAGCTGATACACAATTTTCCGCACCGGCGACAACGATAAACATTTCGGAGTTCGTCCGTCGTCGTCGCCGTAGGCTGCAGGCTCCCCGTACTGACGTTTATATCAGAACAACTTGCACGACGTGGAAGATGAAAGTTATGAATTTGCATCCTTACGTTTTGTATTTCAAGAACATTCTTAAGCATCTAAACTTCCTAGAATTCCGCAACAGAAATAACCGTTACTTTGTTGAATTTAATCCCAATAAAGTCTTACATTTTGTATTTCAAGACCATTGTTAAGCATCTAAACTTCCTACAATTCCGCAACAGAAATAACCGTTACTTTGTTGAATTTAATCCCAATAAAGTCTTACATTTTGTATTTCAAGACCATTGTTAAGCATCTAAACTTCCTAGAATTCCGCAACAGAAATAACCGTTACTTTGTTGAATTTAATCCCAATAAAGTCTTACATTTTGTATTTCAAGACCATTGTTAAGCATCTAAACTTCCTAGAATTCCGCAACAGAAATAACCGTTACTTTGTTGAATTTAATCCCAATAAAGTCTTACATTTTGTATTTCAAGACCATTGTTAAGCATCTAAACTTCCTAGAATTCCGCAACAGAAATAACCGTTACTTTGTTGAATTTAATCCCAATAAAGTCTTACATTTTGTATTTCAAGACCATTGTTAAGCATCTAAACTTCCTACAATTCCGCAACAGAAATAACCGTTACTTTGTTGAATTTAATCCCAATAAAGTCTTACATTTTGTATTTCAAGACCATTGTTAAGCATCTAAACTTCCTACAATTCCGCAACAGAAATAACCGTTACTTTGTTGAATTTAATCCCAATAAAGTCTTACATTTTGTATTTCAAGACCATTGTTAAGCATCTAAACTTCCTACAATTCCGCAACAGAAATAACCGTTACTTTGTTGAATTTAATCCCAATAAAGTCTTACATTTTGTATTTCAAGACCATTGTTAAGCATCTAAACTTCCTACAATTCCGCAACAGAAATAACCGTTACTTTGTTGAATTTAATCCCAATAAAGTCTTACATTTTGTATTTCAAGACCATTGTTAAGCATCTAAACTTCCTAGAATTCCGCAACAGAAATAACCGTTACTTTGTTGAATTTAATCCCAATAAAGTCTTACATTTTGTATTTCAAGACCATTGTTAAGCATCTAAACTTCCTACAATTCCGCAACAGAAATAACCGTTACTTTGTTGAATTTAATCCCAATAAAGTCTTACATTTTGTATTTCAAGACCATTGTTAAGCATCTAAACTTCCCAGAATTCCGCAACAGAAATAACCGTTACTTTGTTGAATTTAATCCCAATAAAGTCTTACATTTTGTATTTCAAGACCATTGTTAAGCATCTAAACTTCCTACAATTCCGCAACAGAAATAACCGTTACTTTGTTGAATTTAATCCCAATAAAGTCTTACATTTTGTATTTCAAGACCATTGTTAAGCATCTAAACTTCCTAGACTTCCGCAACAGAAATAACCGTTATTTTGTTGAATTTAATCCCAATGAAGTCTTACATTTTTACTCACGTGCTACAGAACCAGGATCGATTCTCGGCATAGAATTGGAGACCGAAAGCATGCCCCTTACGTACTCTTAATACGTGACGTCGCGTAATGCTGACCACATGAACAGAGCGCACCACCTTTTGTATTAAAGATGACTGTAAATATTGTTGGTTTGATGAACATGTTAATAATGCCAATATAGGTTAGTAAAAAATCAGGTGATGGCTGTTTTATTGGTTAGGTTTTGTAAGCGGCGACATCTGAAGCATTAGACCCTTATGCAGGCAATTCGGGTTCGAGACCTGTGATTTTTAGTGATAGGCTTAGGCCTACTTGTGAAGAACAAGGTCGAAGTTGAAGATTTTCTTGATTTCTACGCACTTTCAGACCGAAATATGCTTGTAATAATAATAATAATAATAATAATAATAATAATAATAATAGTTTTATTTTCCCTGGCAGAGTTAAGGCCATCAGGCCTTCTCTTCCACTCAACCAGGATCAAATCACATACAGAAAAATACATACCGGTATACAAATATTAACTTAAAAATAATAATAATAATAATAAAAATAATAAAGTGAAAAAGAGAGATTGGATACATATACATACTGTAATCAGCATTAACTTTATAATAATAATAATAATAATAATAATAATAATAATAATGATATAATAAATATATATATAATAAAAAGAGACTGTACGAGCTTGTACGTGATAGAGAAATCTCATTCATTCACAGCGTTCTGCCCAAGGACAGGTCTTTCACTGCAACCCCAACATTCTCCAGTCTGTCCTATTTTCTGCCTTCCTCTTAGACTCCGCATATGATCTATCCTATCTATCTATCTATCTATCTATCTATCTATCTATCTATCTATCTATCTATCTATCTATCTATCTATCTATCTATCTATCTATCTATCTATCTATCTATCTATCTATCTATCTATCTATCTATCTATCTATCTATCTATCTATCCTATATCTATCTATCCTATATCTATCTATCCTATATCTATCTATCCTATATCTATCTATCCTATATCTATCTATCTATCTATCTATCTATCTATCTATCTATCTATCTATCTATCTATCTATCTATCTATCTATCTATCTATCTATCTATCTATCTATCTATCTATCTATCTATCTTAATGTCGTCTATCATCTGATATCTTCTTCTGCCTCGAAGTTTTCTCCCGTTCACCATTCCTTGCAGTGCATCTTTCAGTAGGCAGTTTCTTCTCGGCCAGTGATCCAACCAATTCCTTTTTCTCTTCCTGATCAGTTTCAGGAGTGGAGTAACACGGTTAGCCAGTCTGACCGCTAAACCAGATGGACCGGGTTCGAATCCAGGTCGGGGCAAGTTACCTGGTTGAGATTTTTTTCCTGAGCAAATGCTGGGTAACTATCAGTGCTGGACCCCGTACTCATTTCACCGGCATTATCACCTTCATTTCATCCAGACGCTTTAATAACCTAATATGTTGATACAGCGTCGTCAAATAACTCACAAAGTTTCAGCATTATTCTTTCTTCACCCATTCTTTCCAACACAGCTTCATTTCTTATTCTGTCTGTCTATTTCACATGCTCCATATCCACATTTCAAATGCGTCAAGTAGCTTCTCTTCACTTCGTCGTAATGTCCATGTTTCTGCCCCATACAATGCTACACTCCATACAAAGCGCTTCACTAGTCTCTTCCTTAGTTCTTTTTCCAGAGGTCCGCAGAAGATGCTCCTTTTTCTATTAAAAGCTTCCTTTGCCATTGCTATCCTCCTTTTGACTTCCTGGCAGCAGCTCATATTACTGCTTATAGTACACCCCAAATATTTGAAAATAATAATAATAATAATAATAATAATAATAATAATAATAATAATAATAAAGTAAAAGGTAAAGGTATCCCCGTCACACGCCATGAAGGCACTTGGGGGCATGGAGGTAGAGCCCCATGCTTTCCATGACCTCGGCACTAGAATGAGGTGGTGTGGTCGGCACCACGCTCTGACCGCCTTTTACTTCCGGAAAGTCCCGGTACTCAATTTTATAGGAGGCTGAGTGAATCTCGGGGCCGTTCTGGAAGTTTGGCTACTAGAAAAATCCCGTCACCACTCGGGATCGAACCCCGGATCTTCCAGTCCGTAGTCAGCTGCTCTAAATAATAATAATAATAATAATAATAATAATAATAATAATAGTTCTAGTAGACCAACTGAATGCTTCCATCCAATATTTTACGGAGGAATCAGCCACGGGGATCTCTAGTGTCGACGCCAAGGCCTGAGTCATCAAGTGTGACAACATCAAGTTACATAACTACAGGTCCTGTAGTACAGGAGCAGCTCGGTCAATGCTGCAGCCACACCTCTGGTGAAGAACCAGTCGTCGAAGAAAGCTGAAGGCGAAGGCCACTTTCCTTCTGCTCGTGTTTCAACAGACGTACAGTTAGTTCACTGGTTGCTTATAATGAGGACTTGAGGAAAGCATACCGACTGGGTGCTACAGACTTCTGCTAGTATCTCTACTACTGTTGCTACTGTTTTTCTTGTGGCTACGTCTTTGTTGGAAGTACAAACTGGAAGAAATCACATTTTATATGTGACTGCAATCATTGACGTCATGAATTAAAAAAAAATTATAGGACGAGTCCATTATCACACGAGGCAAGAGTTTTGAATGAAGTTCTGTAATTACTAGAGCTTCCGATGTAATCGATTAATTTAAAAATCATATTAAGGGACCAAATATGTTTTAATCGATTAATTTTATAATCCGATTAAGCGATTAAATGTGTTTAATCGGACCAATTAATTTTAAAATCCTATTAAGCGATCAAATGTGTTTTAATCGATTAATCGAACCGATTGATTTTATAATCCTATTAATCGAATCGATTAATTTTATATTCCGATTAAGCGATGAAATGTATTTAATCGAACCAATTAATTTTAAAATCCTATTAAGCGATCAAATATGTTTTAATCGATTAATCGAACCGATTGATTTTATAATCCGATTAATCGAATCTATTAATTTTATAATCCGATTAAGCGATGAAATGTGTTTAATCGAACCAATTAATTTTAAAATCCTATTAAGCGATGAAATGTGTTTTAATCGATTAATCGAACCGATTGATTTTATAATCCTATTAATCGAATCGATTAATTTTATAATCCGATTAAGCGATGAAATGTGTTTAATCGGACCAATTAATTTTGAAATCCTATTAAGCGATGAAATGTGTTTAATCGGACCAATTAATTTTGAAATCCTATTAATCGATGAAATGTGTTTAATCGGACCAATTAATTTTGAAATCCTATTAAGCGATGAAATCTGTTTAATCGGACCAATTAATTTTGAAATCCTATTAAGGGATGAAATGTGTTTAATCGGACCAATTAATTTTGAAATCCTATTAAGCGATGAAATGTGTTTTAATAGAGTAATCGCACCGATTGATTTTATAATCCGATTAAGAGATGGAATGTGTTTAATCGGTTAATTTTTAAATTACATTAAGCGATCAAGTGTGTTTTAATCGATTAATTTTATGAAGCTTTCCTTTTTTGCTTTTTTGCCGTTTTCGCCTTTTTTTTTGCTTCAATAAGTACTTTTCTTCCTTCTTTTTTGCTTTTATATGTATTTTTTGTCTTTTTCTATGTATGACTACGCACTCAACAATACTGCCTTTATTTCTACGTTCGAAAATAAGGAAATTGTAGTTTTTATAATAGCTATAGAAAATGAATTTAAATGTTTCAGGAAAGGTCCATTTTTATGTTCAAAAGAAGTTCAGATAGTAAATTTTAAAAGTATTGCGTATTTAGTTAATTCGAAATTGAAAACATTATATCCAAATGATGTTGAAGACAATGAGTACTGTTATTGTTAACAGATGTAGCGGCATATATGATCGCAGCAGGTCACCTTTGAAGCCATTTTACCCCAATCTAAAAAAAAACCTGAAAGTTAGAATTTATAAAAGTTGTATTACCGGTTGTTCTGTATGGTTGTGAAACTTGGACTCTCACTTTGAAAGAGGAACAAAGGTTAAGGATATTCGAGAATAAGGTGCTTATGAAAATATTCGGGGCTAAGCGGGATGAAGTTACAGGAGAATGGAGAAAGTTACACAACGCAGAACTGCACGCATTGTATTCTTCACCTGACATGATTAGGAACATTAAATCCAGACGTTTGAGATGGGCAGGGCATGTAGCACGTATGGGTGAATCCAGAAATTCGTATAGAGTGTTAGTTGGGAGGCCGGAGGAAAAAGACCTATACGGGAAAGGGATCAACATGTCAAGTATTTTGTCTGGCAATACGAAATTCATTGGTTTGACTAAACAACTGACTCACGAGACCTAACCTAAAAAATGTATTTTGTTTGACCACATGAAATTATTAGTATTAACTTCCAGTAACCGGCCGAGAAATCTAATACAATTTTAATTTATGGAACTCCGGTACCGACAAATATTGTCGATTTTAAATCACTCGCCCACTTTTATTGTTGTTTCCGGTAAATTAAATAAAAAAAATGTTTCTCTTTAAAATACCCTTTGATATGTGTGGAATGCATTGTATAACATTTT
The DNA here is from genome assembly GCA_025594305.2 of Periplaneta americana. Classification (NCBI taxonomy): domain Eukaryota; kingdom Metazoa; phylum Arthropoda; class Insecta; order Blattodea; family Blattidae; genus Periplaneta; species Periplaneta americana. The sequence continues at coordinate 201,591,065 of JAJSOF020000003.1, read as the reverse complement.
GTGGGTTTTTGTGCCCTTATTGGATGTTGAGACGTCATTTTTAAACTTCCTGGGCTATAGATTTTTAAATCACACGCCCGCTTTCATCGGTTTCCAGTAACTTCATTTTTTTTGTTACATTGCCAGACAAAAATGGATATAATTTCTGAACTATTAAAGATACATGCATGAAATTTAGAACACACATTCTTTAGACTATTAGGAAACTTTTCTCTATAACAGAATTTTGTTAATTGATTTCGTTTTAAAAATACGTCCGTTTGTTTGCAAGAAAGGAAATCAGAAAATCGTTATTAAATTTTAATTGTTTATTTTACAAACGTAGGGACTAATATCAAAATTCTGTTACAGACAGTTTGTAGAACATGCTTTTGCAGAAAACTGTTTGAATCTATCTTTAAAAACGGTTTAGATATATCGGTTTTAGTACAATCCTGCATTGGGTATATATATATATATATATATATATATATATATATATATATATTTTTTTTTTCAAATTTGGGCCCCCAAATAATTTTTTTTTTTTTTTTTTCAAAATATTTGTATTTGGTTGAGTTCCCACAGCTATGAGCTCTCTACAAAAATTAATATTTTACACCAAATAAGAATAAAAGTTAAAAAAAATACCATCCTCTCCCCTTAAGTTACTTATAATCCTATGAATGTTTACATTATTAATTATGAGTGATTGAATATAATTTTAATGCCTTTTATTGCCCTATTTTTGTTGTTTTAGAGTCTTTTTAGGCGCTTGAAATACCGTTTTTAGTGCCTTAACTTCCGATGTGTATTTATTACTCTTGCTTGCTAGTGGGTTTTGCGGTAGGGTATAGCAACTCAGGCGACAATTGACCTATATGGCATAAATACACGCTGCCAAAACCGCCCCACATCCACTTCGTATCTTTTGCGAGCTTCATAGTCCATTTCTTAATCTTCAGTGCCCGACGCAGACGTGTTAAGCGGAACGTGACAGGTTTTGCTGACACACCAAATCGCAATGTCTGGCACCGATCCGGTATTGTAGTTCTTCCAGGAATGATATCAAGTCTTCATCAGCAGCACAAGACGCTGCTTCATAGCCTAAGCTTCTCTTGTGGGAAGTTATTTGCCTTACAAGAATTGAAAGTGAGGTTTTAAGGATGAGTTGAAATCTTTAGGCCGGAATTGTGATATGAATTCGTAAAACACTTTCAATTCTTGCAACGTACAATATTTTATTTCATATTACGTCAAATTTCATTATTTTTAATAAATGAATATTAACATGTACGTATTGAACAACAGGTATAAAAGGACACCCACAAAATATGCTCAGAATGAACTGGTCGGTATGTATTGTTGAAGTTGGTGAACGAACTACGCTCATTACGGGGCTATCCATGCAGGAACAGATGACAGACGGAAAATCGTGGAGGGAGATTTGGATGGATATTTTGAAGTTCGAAAAGAAGTTGTCACTGCTAAGTACAGGTTTTGCCTTAAGGACTGAGGCAGCTGACAGCTTCCTCCACGTCGAGAGAGAGTCTCTCTCTCGCTCTCTCTCTCTCCCTCTCTCTCTCTCTCTCAATAAATAAATAAATAAATAAATCAGTATATAACGCAGTAAATACAGGATAATACAGACGTGGACAAATTATTAGCAAAATTGGAGATTTTTATTATATATTTTTACAAACTATTATTATTCAATTTAGACTACAGTTGACATCTTTGCGTATTTCAAAATTATTAGAAAAATCGAAGATTTGTATTGTATATTTTTACAAAATTTCACTCTTCAATTTAAATTACAATTTATATTTTTGCATATTTACAAATTATTAGCAAAAGTGAAGATTTTTTTGTATATTTTTACAAAATTCGACTCTTCAATTTGGACTACAAATTATTAGCAAAACTGACGATTTTTATTATATATTTTTTACAAAATTTGACTCTTCAATTTAGAATAGCCTACATTTGACATTTTTGCATATTTCTATCTACTGTAATGATAGAAATATGCAAAATTGTCAACTGTAGTCTCAATTGAAAAGTAAAATTTTGTAAATAGAATTATCATAAAATCATCAATTTTGTTAATAATTTGTCCACGTCTGTACTTAACAATGACTTTGGTTTTTTGAGGTACTAAGGGCCAATTTAGGTTTTTTTTTTTTTTAGGTTAAACAGAATTCACATATACGATCATGATTCGGAAAAGTATTGAGGAAATTAGGAATCCAGAAGTAAGGGAAAAAAATAATTAAAACTAAAAATCCGGTCCCTACAATTAAGTTTGCCATACTTTATTCATATGTTGGTAATAGTGGCGTCCTTTTTGTGAATATTGCGGCACATTGTATTGTAAAGTTCTGTTTGTTGGCCATTTTCTAAGACCATAAAGTAGTGAAATCAGATGTAGTATGAAATGAATGGAATTTCTAGCGAAGCAAAAAGGAAGTTCATCCCAAAGGACTTGCCGTCACTGGTCTGATGTACTATGAACTGAAGGACAAGCCTTCATTTTGTAATATGCGGAGTTAGGTTCGCCTCACTGGGTTTGTAGTCGGTTTCCTCCCCTGCACGCACGCAACCACCATGATGAAATTGTCATCAAATATGTAACATTTTGGAGACGACAATATGTGCAACCGACGAGAGGGGTTATTTCATCTGTCGCGACTGCTCGGGCAGGAATTGATCACACGTCAACCAAGGACGAACTCGTGTTGAAGCTCTAATTAGCTCATGCGGAAAATTCATCATCTTCTTCTTCTTCTTCTTCTTCTTCTTCTTCTTCTTCTTCTTCCTATAACGTATTAAGCCTGGTGGCCTGTTCGGTCTCACTCCATCGTTTCAGCGGACTCCCCAAAGACCTTGTTCCTAAAGGGCGGTAATTCAGTGCTTGGTGTGGTATCCTTGTTCTAGACATCCTGAGTATATGAGATGTCCACACCTGTAGAGTAACGGCTAGCGCGTCTGGCCGCGAAACCAGGTGGCCCGGGTTCGATTCCCGGTCGGGGCAAGTTATCTGGTTGAGGTTTTTCCGGGGTTTTCCCTCAACCCAATATGAGCAAATGCTGGGTAACTTTCGGTGCTGGACCCCGGACTCATTTCACCGGCATAGCCCCAAATCGAGGGAAATAGCATATCTAACGTTAGTGCGACCGTTAATGGAATACGGAACTACATGTTGGGATTCCTATAGAATATATCAGATAAATTCCTTAGAAAGAATCCAGTATAGGGCAGCTAAATTTGTTAAAGGTAAAAGAGAAGATGGGAACGATACGATAAAAGAACTTAAATGGGAAACTTTGGAAAACAGACGTAGGAAAACTAGAACAACATCATTGTATAGAGCACATCTAGGTCAGAAAGCATGGGTAGACGTAACGGCTCGGTTAGAAAAGCCAACGTACTATGGTAGGAACGATCATGATTTTAAAATCAAATGTAGGAAACAGAAAACGGATGTAGGTAAATTGTCATTTTTAAATAGAATTATAAATGACTGGAATGACCTACCTGCAGCGGTCTTTGAGGGCTGTCCTTCCTTAAGGAGATTCAAGAATAATTTAAAGAGTTGTGTATAAAGTGAAAATTAAAATTAAGGTGACATTCAACATTTATTTTTTTAAGGTGACATGTATTTATCTAGCCTGACGAGTTTACTTCCTTGGTTTGAATTGTAAATTATTTAAAAATGGCGTGTAAGAGGGCCTTAGACTAGAAATGTTTAGTTTAAATGTAGTTCTGTTTATAAGTACAGTATGCATAAGGGTGTAATTATTTGACTTAATTGAACTGTTGTATCAGTGAAGCGAGGTGAGTCAGTGAAGTTATGGTTTTACAGTGCAGTGAACAGTTCCGATCAGTGATAATTTATAGCGTCAATGAAATGTGTTCTATAGTGTCAGTGAAATGTGTTCTATAGTGTCAGTGAAATGTGTTCTAAAGTGTCAGTGAAATGCGTCATAGTGCCACTACAGGGAGTGAGATGAGAGTAAAGTGAAAGACTATTGAAACTTATGTAGGGCCTGTACATAATATGTAGGTTGTATTGTAAAATTAGGTATTTTATTTATGTTTTATTATTATTGTGTTAAATTATATTGTGTATTCTTATTGTATTGTGTACAAAATTGTAGGCCTGTTGTGTATTGTATAATTGTATTGTGTATTGTAAATATTGCTTATCATTTCTTTTTTGTGTATTGTTTATATTGTATATACCACTGCCACCGGGTGCATGCCCACTTGCAGTGTAAATACATACATACATACATACATACATACATACATTATCACCTTCATTTCATTCAGACACTAAATAACCAGAGATGTTGATACAGCGTCGTAAAATAACCTACTAAAAATATCTGAGATTTCCATTTCTGTTTGTATTTTTTAATTTTCTCTAAAATTGGGTCAGTATATAATTCTTTCAAAATACCCAATTTTTTCTAATCTAGTATACCCAGCAGTTCTTCTTAAAAACTTCATTCCATTGGCATTCATTAACATGACCGACATTCATTTTACAGCATTGTCCAACATAAGCATGTCTTCAGAGTTTGCTGCAGATGCTTCTGAAATTCGATTCTTCAGGTCCTGTAGATTTCTTACCTTGGTTTGTACAGTCCTGACTACCTCCAATAAAGAAGTCTAAAGACGTCAAATCAGGTGAACGTGATGGCCATGGCCATACTTGTTGAACCTCTGCCTATTCAACAGTTGGAAAAGCTTTGGTTGAGATATATTCTCAGAACTAACGCAAAATAACTGGGTGCTCCATTTTGCTGTCAACAATGTCATCCTGCTGTAGCTATGACTCAAATGAATGGCGGTTAGTTACGTCCTAATTGAGCCACTCGTCCACCAGAGGGCGGTTAGTTGTGTCCGTTCTACATCTTAGAGATATTAACGCTCACATTAGTTCTTGATTTGATATAAATTAATGGAAATACCTTATCTGTAATATTCAATAAAATAGAAAAGAAATGATAAATCTTATCATTAATAATAATATAATAATAATAATAATAATAATAATAATAATAATAATAATACATGTTATCTTTTTAATAAATGCTTGTTCACATAACCTAATTCCTCCTGCATTTCAAGTCTTTACGTTTTGTCACTTTTAGACTTAACTCTTCATCACCTCTTTTCACTTTTTCCCGAAAATTGGTTTGGAATGAATTTTTTTCCTTCAACACCTTTCTATAGTTATTAATGAAAACTAGTTATTTTAAATCGCAAAAATAATTATGGAATTCCTTGTACGTTGTCATCTTTCATATTCAAGAAAATAACATAGTCACCTTTTAGAACAGTCATAAATTGAGTCACACTTGTTTCCTGAACCTCACTTTGAAACTGATCAAAAATGCGAATCATGTTCCTTTTATACCATTCCCGGAAAAATTCTTCTTCTCTCTCTATCTGTTGAACTGGCTTCTTTCTGGGAGCTAGAAGACTAGCAGTATGGTTTGAAGGTTGGTTAGACATCAAAATTTCCCAGGGAACACGAAAAGCATCACCATTTATGATACGAAAAATATCTTTCCTAATAACTAATCTAGGCTCAAAACATTTTATGTGTAACATTGTAGTTTTCTTAACCTGGAAATTGTTACAATGTATGCTCCTTAACCGTTTGTCTCCTAAAGTTTTATTTTTCGAGAATTTAAACGTTGAAATATTAAACACAGATCCATAATTAGACTTACAACCCGGTAGGTTTAAGGAACACGAACGGCCCATTTCACATCGTTTATACTTATTGTACTTACTTACAAATGGCTTTTAAGGAACCCGCAGGTTCATTGCCGCCCTCACATAAGCCCGCCATCGGTCCCTATCCTGTGCAAGATTAATCCAGTCTCTACCATCATATCCCACTTCCCTCAAATACATTTTAATATTATCTTCCCATCTACATCTCGGCCTCCCCAAAGATCTTCTACCCTCCGGCCTCCCAACTAACACTCTATATGCATTTCTGGATTCGCCCATACGTGCTACATGCCCTGCCTATCTCAAACGTCTGGATTTAATGTTCATAATTATGTCAGGTGAAGAATACAATGCGTGCAGCTCTGCGTTGTGTAACTTTCTCCATTCTCCTGTAACTTCATTCCTTGTAGCCCCAAATATTTTCCTAAGAACCTTATTCTCATACACCCTTAATCTTTTCACATCGTAATTGGAACAAAAAAACATCATAACAAAACCACGCAGTAAACATGCTTGGATAACGACCGGAGCCATATTGGCACTATCGATACCTGCATTAATTTTTGAGTACTGAAGATGATCTAGATTCAACGTAAGCACTAGTACTTGCTGCACATTTTTCCAGACGTGGCTGAACTCTACTGCCCTCACTAACATATCATTTGGAACCCGACCACACTTCTCTGGAATTACCTCTTATTAAGTAATCACATCCTGAGGTTTTCTACCACACCTCCATTCCAGCAGCAATTCGGTTACGATCATACACAGACAGCCTTGTCGCCATGGTTACTGCTTCAAGATTTATTTCTTTATAGCCTACTAAACATTTTGCAGTAAATTTTCTGATTATATGCACATGTTTCGGACCGCACTGAGAATGCAATTAAATTGAAGCTTCATTTGTTCTTCAAAATGTTATGGAACAGCACATTTTAGCGGTATAATGAGTAGGAAGCGGATTTTTATGTGCTAAAAATTTAAATATATTTATTTTTATATGCTAAAAAGTACGAAAATATTTTCTAAAATTAAAAAATATATTTTTTTTTAAATATGACTAAATACCTTACTTAGCTTGAAAAAATGTTACTAGGTACTCAGCAACCACATTTGAGTGCTAGTAGTTGGCCGAGAATTGCAGTGAACAACAAAGGTCATCTCCAAATTCTCCATCACAAATGCATGCCCATTATCTCTGAACAACGACTTACACTGTGAAAACGATCTTTCCACATCACAGGACGTCAGACGTGCATATTTAAAGAGAGGAATGTCACAAACACCGTCAATTTCACCTACAGGCACATCCTCCATACTTAAGCAACTTTACACATTTTTTTATATCCACTGTTTTTCCCAAACACATTCTGGAATTTGTCCCTTAGTACTTGTACTTCTGAACCTGGTAGTGAGTCTAGTTTAATTTCCACGGCACGCACCTCCCTGTTTCAGACAACAGGTTTTTGGATGTTTCGAGTTTTTTTATGGTGTCACACAAAAAGCTTAGATTTGCTAATAGGAAAGCCAAATTGATTTTAAATAACCATCTTTCAGTATATCTTGAATATCGATTGACGAAACCCGATAACAGGAAATAACAACAAGATGTATTGCCTTACTTGATAGGCTTGAACGAGAGGCGAGAGATTTGTTTAAATTAAATAATATTTATACAGGAGCTCTTATCTGTTGTGTTCCACAAACAAAGCGTGGAATGAAATCATCTTCAGCAACAATAAACATTCCTAATTATGTGTTGCGTTGCAAGATCTCTCCTTTTTGTTCATATTAATTTATTCTCTAATAATATTGATATGCTGCCTAGCAGTTCTCAGAACTTGAGGCGATACTATTACGAAAATGGATCACGGATACACCAGACAGCGCTTAGAAACACGAAGCAACCAAGAATTCTTAAAAAAAGATAACGTACTTCCGAATGATATAACTGATTTAGTTTTAAAATATTTAAAAGTTCTTGTAAAAAAATTATTGAAGTAAAAAAAAACTCCAAGATTTATGTGTTTATAATAGATTTCCTGAAAATATGTATTTACATAATTTTTAATGTGAAAATATGTGTTCTTATGTGAAATAAAATTCGGGTTTTAAACTTGAAACTTCATGTTGGGAATTTTTAACTTTGTTAATTGTGTTTTATCACACGCAAAAATCGATATATAAATAATTTGAACTGGTAATGGAAATTACGGGAAAACGGCTGAACGGATTTTAATAAATGGCCCCTCATTTTCATGCCTGGCATCCAAAGTTTTTCGGAAAAACAGTAGTTTTCAGTGAAATGTCAATTTTCCTACATAATTTTCCTATTTTCCAAAATCCATCCGTTGTCAGTTTTGAGAACTAATTTTATTGAATCATGGCCGACTTGATTGAATTTCAGAACAAAACATACACTACAATAAACAATAAGCTATTACAGAAGGCCATGACCTGCAGGATTGCCGACATATTTAAAGCTCAGTTCAATTTGTTATTAAAAACTGATTCTCCAGTGTATAATTTTCTGAGTACAGCTGTGTATTGGATATTCAAATCTACGAAACTTGAGGTGGTTTGATGACATTATTACCATTAGAAATTAAATATTATTATAGTTAGTATCATGATGCATCTATTCTTAATTAATTGTACATAATATTGATGCTATATTGATGACATGAAAGTGAAACGCTTTGAGGTTATGTAAATAAATGTAGAGAATATCTTAATTTAGATCTTCATTTCTATAATTTACTAAGTAACTGCTATATATATAACTACAAAACTTAAGTAAGATAATAATATTCTTTTTAAAAATCAAATATTATTATATTTATTTAACCAGTGGGATTGGGTCTTTTCATATATTTAATGGCGGTGTAGTGTAGATATTGATATGTGTCATTGTCTTCAGTATTGGCTCGAGAGAGCGCAAAAATTACAGTTCCTAAGGAAAGATAAAAAGGTATTACTTACTGATAAAATAAGAGGCCTAGAAAATTTTGTAGTCTCCAGATCATTTCAGCAAGATCTCTTAGTAGGATAAAATGATTTTACGCTCTACATTTCAAGTTCTACATGCAGCAACTATGCGAAAATGCTATTGTTCGAAAGCTTAGCATTTTTTTTAACTTTTGCCTACAATCCACAATGACCTGAAATAGCTACTGCTATCGTCCTGACATTGATACTTGCGTTTTCGCGTTGAAACTTAAAAACTGAAGTTGGATAGGTTCAAGAAAAAGTATTTGGCCTAAAAAAAACCCATTCAGAGGGAGTATGTTTCATTATTATGGAAGCAAATAACTATCAAAAAGACAAGTATTCTCCATTGAAAATAAATCTTAAACAATTTTTATTTGAACGTCTAACGAACTTAGTTTGCAGCAGCATTTGCTGCACAAGCCACTAGTAATATTTAATTACATAGGAATCCGCTCCTTAATAATGAGTCACTTGACTGCTTACGCTACTACAGTGTAATAGAAAGCTGGATATAAATATGGGCCGTCCTGTAGATACTGAATGTATTATTGTAACACAGATATCAAAATTGTAGTTTTTTGCGCCTCTGCTTGTACTGGATGATATTGAGCGCCTCGCCCCGCCAGGTGGTTTTATCGTAATAAGGGGTCTGTTATGCGTGCGGCCTGCTGACGCCACCGACAGTCGATAAGCGGTCTGGCGATTCAATCGCGCTTGCCGTGGCGGGGATTTCCGTCCTACATGATGTCTGCCTGCAGACCACAGACACATCATTCTGCCTGCTTTCTTCGAGTCTCGTGTGGTATTCAGAGCTTCAAGGGCTAACTGGTCATTTTTCTCAGAGAAGAGGGGAAATAATCGTTGAGATATTTCAAACAAAAAAATTTAATACAACTTTGCTAGTTTCTACAACCTCTTCGAGATAAAAATTGTTTCATATGAAACGTTTCATGGCGTGTTTTGGGAAAGCCATTTAATTTAATTCCCAATATTACTTACTTACGACTTTTAAGGACCGCGGAGATTCATTACAGCCTTCACATATGCCCCTATCCTGAGCAAGATAAATCCAGTTCCTACCATCATATCCCACCTCCCTTAAATCCATTTTAATATTAACCTCCCATCTACGCCTTGGCCTCCCCAAAGGTCTTTTCCCCTCAGATCTCCGAACTAACACTCTATATGCATTTCTAGATTCACTCATACGTGCTACATGTCTTGCTCATCTCAGACGTCTGAACTTAATGTAGTGCACAGCAAGTAATCTCCTATTGGTAATATGTCATTCTCATCTAATCTAATCTTCTGTACTCCTACAATGTCTGTTCTATATCTAGCCAGCTACTAATGTTACCCCGCCAGAGAATCTGTCCCATTCCGAGGTTTATATTGGGGTTTCACAATAAGTTCTTTCTTATGTTGATGTGGGGGTGGGGGTTTTGTGTGTTTTTTTTATATAGTCCTCGGTAGCGTAGTCTATGTAGCGCTGACCTATGCTCGAGGTTGCGGGTTGGATCCCGGGCCAGGTCGATTAGAATTAAGTGTGTTTAAATGCGACAGGCTCATGTCAGTCGATTTATTGGCATGTAAATGAACTCCTGCGGGACAATTCCGGCACACCGGTGACGCTGATATAGCCTTTGCAGTTGCGAGCGTCGTTAAATCATGATTATATATGTATACATATATGGACTATTCCATATGAAATCGATCAGTAAAAAACCTCGCATTTTTATACTCTAATTTTTTCCCTATTTATACAAGGTGCTGAGGAGAGTGCATTTTCAAAAATATACTGTCGAAAGTCAAACGGTTTTCGTATTGTTGAGCGACAAATTTAGCGTATTTTATAAAAACAAGCCTCTTTCAGCCCTCAGAACTCTGGAACCATTTACTGCAGAACATTCAACGGGAGCTCATTTTGAAGCTGACATTTCGTAGGTTATGTTAAGAAGTAATCCTTATTTTTATTGTACACAGAAAGACAGATAATCTGATTTCACTTACTTTTAGGCTTTTTGCCAATTTGTAAAAATGTAAAAAATATTGAGAAAAAACCTTTGCATTATTAAGAGGGATTCGGCATTGTTTGCTTAGTGGTATGACAATAAGTTTCGAGGGTATTAAATAGATTATTTTCACATGCCTGGACTTGAAAGCGCAGTACCGCACGCACTGGCCGAGAGCTGAAGATAAGCGAGCGTTGGGCGTCATTGTACTCCTGTGTTTATGAAAACCTGTGATAAAGCTAGCACAGTCATGACTGCTAGATGACACATCACGTGTTTGTCTCCTGGCCTTGCTTGTCTCGGCTAGCTCCCGTCTCTCAGTCAGCTGGTTAGTTCACGCGCGTACTATTTATTTTCTTTATTTGATATTTTCAATACTTTCTTATCAACGGTGCACCAGTAAAAAATATGTGTTTATTTGTACTTTCAATGCGGAATCTAACTATATATTTTAAAAATATTTTTTCCTAAGCAAAGGCGTCTTAATGAGGAACAATCTAAATTTCTCCATTTCCATAAAAGGTAAGAAAATCTGTTTATATGTCAATATAAACTTTAATTTCTCAGCATCAAAATAAACCATGATTTTGATCATTGGGTGAAAGGGTTTCGGAGCTACAACAGTTTAAAGTTGCTAATTTTATGAAAATACGATAAATTTAAATATTTTAAATTCAAACACTATGAAGTTCTGATGCCTCAAACTTTGCACAAAGCATTGTATCACAGTTCTCTACGTACAAAAAATGTTTCATTGTATTTAGAAATTGTAAGGTCAATTTTCTCTATATTTCGGTCGATTTGAAATGGAATAGCTTCTATATAGTTTCAAGTTTTCCTCGGTATTGGCAACAACACTGTCTGCGTAAAATCTTCAGACCATAGGTGATAAGAGGGCATAAAGTTAAAAAAAATTCGTGCAAAGAACTGAAAGGCGAGAAAAATTTTGTCAAAAGACTTGCCGTCACTGATTCTGTGTCTTCGACAGCACAAATTTTCATTAGTGCGTAAACAAGGCTTAATCTGGTTAATGAGAGGAAATTAACTGTAGTCACCAAAGATGAGATTGCGTCACGAGGACACCCTCTGGCGCAGGATGTCGTTAACACAGCCGTGTGGACGTCTATAAACTGTCGAATGTCACGGTCAAGAATTCGTTGTCATGGCATCCAGTTACGAATAACATACTATAAATAAATGTAGTTATCAGTGGTAGACACATGACCTCTGCTTGCAGTCTCTTATCTCATGCTTTGACAAATTCAACAGGATGTAGACAGATCAGGGGTGAAGTGGAAAGTAGTGGAGAGGTGGGGAGCGATTGCTCTAGTCAAAGGACTTATGTTAGAGGAAAATATATTTAACATTTTTACTTTTTCTTTATAAGTATTTGAGTTGCTGAAGAGACTTTTCATCATTTCTTATTTTCAACATAACTGATATTAAAAAAGTGGTTTGTGCATCGTTCGTCTGTCTATATCTGTGTTTTATTTTACATACGAGCTATTCCATCTCAAATCGACCGAAATATAGAGAAAATTGACCTTACGATTTCTAAATACAATGAAACTTTTTTGTACGTAGAGAACTGTGATACAATGCTTTGTGCAAAGTTTGAGGTATCAGAACTTCATAGTGTTTAAGTTAAAAATATTTAAATTTATCGTATTTTCATAAAATTAGCAACTTTAAACTGTTGTAGCTCCGAAACCCTTTCACCCAATGATCAATATCATGGTTTATTTTGATGCTGAGAAATTAAAGTGTTTATTGACATATAAACAGATGTTCTTACTTTTTATGGAAATGGAGAAATTTAGATTTTTCCTTATTAAGACGCCTTTGCCAAGGAAAAAATATTTTAAAAATATATAGTTAAATTCCGCATTGAAAGTACAAATCAACACATACTTTTTACTTATGGCACGTTGATAAGAAAGTATTGAAAATATCAAATAAAGAAAATAAATAGTACGCGCGTGAAGTAACCAGCTGACTGTGAGGCGGGAGCTAGCCGAGACAAGCAAGGCCAGGAGACATAAACACGTGATGTGTCGTCTAGCAGTCATGGCTGTGCTAGCTTTATCACAGGTTTTCATAAACACAGGAGTACAATGACGCCCAACGCTCGCTTATCTTCAGCTCTCGGCCAGTGCATGCGGTACGGCGCCGTTCAAGTCCAGGCGTTGAAAATAATCTATTTAATGCCCTCGAAACTTATTGCCGAGCCACTAAGCAAACAATGCCGAATCCCTCTCAACAATGCAAGGTTTTTTCTCAATATTTTTTTACACTTTTACAAATTGGCACAAAGCCTAAAAGCAAGTAAAATAAGATTATCTGTCTCTCTGTATACAATAAAAATAAGGATTACTTCTTATCATAACCTACCAAATATCAGCTTCAAAATAAGCTCTCGTTCAATGTTTGCAGTAAATGGTTCCAGAGTTCTGAGCGCTGAAAGAGGCTTGTTTTTATAAAATACGCTAAATTTGTCGCTCAACAATACGAAAACCGTTTGACTTTCGGTAGTATATTTTTGAAAATGCACTCCCCTCAGCATCTTGTATAAGTAGGGAAAAAATTAGAGTATAAAAAATGCGAGGTTTTTTACTGATCGATTTCATATGGAACAGCCCATACAGAATAGACTACTGTAGACCTGCAACACGGACTTACAGCTTTATTTCCCTTCCGATGAAAGTTTTTAAAATGGCCCTCCTCGGCCATGTTTGAGTCAGCGGAATATAGGACCTGAAGACGACACTGTCAACTCCTGGGATCGAACCCCAGCTATCGGAATAATCCCGCTTGCGAGCTCTGCGCAGCAGAGTCCTTGCCTCGGGTCTTTTCCATTATTCAGATTATCAGATTGTGCAAGAATAAAGCCCTCTGCCATGCATTCACAATTCCACGTCCGTCTTCATTACGCAACGCTTGTGATAGATATCACAGTGCCGGGTAATTGCTGTGAATTGCCGTCGCGGTACAAATCGCTTCCATAAACCTTCCAATTACAACTATTTTATTCATGCGGGAAAAATACGCCGGCGTTGCTATTTGAAATAAAATAGTTTATTCCAGGATATTCCATGTGAAATCGGACAGCAGAAAACCTTTTAACTGTGTAATTCTTCGAATATATATATATATATATATATATATATATATATATATATATATATATTTAGTATTTAGTATTTATTTATTTATTTAACCTGGTAGAGATAAGGCCGTCAGGCCTTCTCTGCCCTCTACCAGGAGATTCCAACTACAATATCAACAATAAAATTACAATTAGTATTAAATTTACAATTACAATTACAAATAATATTACAGTTAGTATTAAATTTACAATTACAATAAAATCAAAGTACGAAAAGATTACCTGAATAATTAAAGCTAGATATTTTATCATAGAGAAACAATGAATATTTTATATTTACTGAATTACAAATTAAATCTAGAATAACAAAATTGTATAGTGATGAAATTACTGAATATTGAAATATTTTGTCATAGATTAAAGAAACTATTTACAAGTAATCAATTACTGACCAAGTGCCTAGTAAGTTTTCGTTTGAATTCAATTTTATTTCGACAGTCCCTGATGCTAGCAGGTAGCGAATTCCAGAGTCTTGGCAGGGCTATTGTGAAAGAGGATGAGTATGAGGAGGTGCGATGGGATGGTATTGTTAGTATTGTTTCATGACGAGAGCGTGTGTTCAGATTGTGGTGGGAAGAAAGGTAAGTGAAGCGAGACGACAGGTACGAAGGAATAGAAGAGTTCAAGATTTCGAAGAGAAAGAGAAGTGAATGTAAATTTCTTTTCTTATCTAGTTTAAGCCAACCTATTGCTTCCAGGGATGGGGTAATATGATCATATTTACGAACATTGCTTACAAAACGTACACACAAATTATGAGCACGTGGAAGTTTCATTTTGTTGTCGCTGGAGAGGTCAGTCAGTAAAATGTCCGCATAGTCGAAATAGGGAAATGCAAGTGTCTGCACAAGGGACTTTTTAAGCAAGAGGGGAGATGAACATTTATCCTTTTTAGCACATGGATAATAGAATATACTTTTCTGCAGGTTTCTGTGATTTGCATGTCCCAGTTGAGATTATTATCCATGTGAATGCCAAGATTTTTTACTGAAGAACTGAAAGGGATATGCACTGTACTTACTTTAACAGGGGAAATGTCGAGGTGTTTTACAGCGTCGGTTTGCCGTTTGTGTCCTAATATAATTGCTTGTGTCTTTCCAGGATTGATTTTAAGACGGAGTTTCTTTGTCCATGTCACAATCGAGTCAATGTCTTCGTTCAATTTATCTATAGCGTCATTTACTCGGTCTAAGCGGGAAGAGATGTAGCATTGAAGGTCGTCAGCATACAAGTGATAGTTACAATGCCTTACAAGAGATGTAATATCATTGACATATATTGTGAACAACAATGGTCCGAGTACCGACCCCTGTGGTATATGTATTTATTCGAAGAATTATTACATATACACACAAAAACATACTCCAACGAAATTCTTAACACACAACTCAACTTCAAAACACACTCTTTGACTCTACACT
Organism: Periplaneta americana; assembly: GCA_025594305.2. Classification (NCBI taxonomy): domain Eukaryota; kingdom Metazoa; phylum Arthropoda; class Insecta; order Blattodea; family Blattidae; genus Periplaneta; species Periplaneta americana. The sequence continues at coordinate 201,575,742 of JAJSOF020000003.1, read as the reverse complement.
ATACCACACGAACACACCCTCACAGGAAACAGAACAAGTGGCGCCAAGACCGACAACGACCAGCTCTGAAGATAATCCATAAATAGGTTGAAACATGTAAACGAGGTACGTTGAAATTTAACACATGAAAGTCTTACCATACACATTCCCACGTGATACAGTGTTAAAAGTTGTGTAATCGAGACGTATAAAAAATATATATGTATACAGATGTACGAGATGATTTATTATGAGAGTCGGTCTGGGTAGTAGTCGATAAGCGCTGGCCTTCTGTGCTCGAGGTTGCGGGTTTGATCCCGGCCCAGGTTGTTGGCATTTTTTTACTTGGTTGTGTAACGACACTGTATCATATGATGAAAGAGTGATGGAACGGAGAAAAATTCTCTCCGGCGCCGGGATTTGAACCCGGGTTTTCAGCTCTACGTGCTGATGCTTTATCCACTAAGCCACGCCGGATACAACCCCGACGCCGGTTAGAATCGTCTCAGATTAAGCTCCATCTCTTGGGTTCCCTCTAGTGGCCGCCCTCTCCACTACGTCATAGATGTCTATGAACGCAGGACCGAAGTCCATACATGTGTTGAGGTGCACTCGAATGAGTGACTGGTTGGCCGGAATCCGACGGTATGGGCGCCGTCTTGAATCACAAAGTGATTTATTACGCATATCATATATATTTTGATGTACCGAAGTACATATGATATTTCCATGCAGATATTCTGCGTCATCATATGATGAAAGAGTGATGGAACGGAGTAAAATTCTCTCCGGCGCCGGGGTTTAATCCGGCGTGGCTTAGTGGATAAAGCATCAGCACGTAGAGCTGAAAACCCGGGTTCAGAATATCTGCATGGAAATATCATATGTACTTCGGTACATCAAAATATATATGATATGCGTAATAAATCACTTTGTGATTTAAGACGGCGCCCATACCGTCGGATCCCGGCCAACCAGTCACTCATTCGAGTGCACCTCAACACATGTATGGACTTCGGTTCTGCGTTCATAGACATCTATGACGTAGTGGAGAGGGCGGCCACTAGAGGGAACCCAAGAGATGGAGCTTAATCTGAGACGATTCTAACCGGCGTCGGGGTTGTATCCGGCGTGGCTTAGTGGATAAAGCATCAGCACGTAGAGCTGAAAACCCGGGTTCAAATCCCGGCGCCGGAGAGAATTTTTCTCCGTTCCATCACTCTTTCATCATAGGATGACGCAGAATATCTGCATGGAAATATCATATGTACTTCGGTACATCAAAATATACAGACACTGTATCAACTACGAGGTTATTTAGCGTCGATGGGATTGGTGATAGCGAGATGATATTTGGCGAGATGAGGCCGAGGATTCGCTACAGATTACCTGACATTTGCATTACGGTTGGGGAAAATCTCAGAAAAAATCCAACCAGGTTATCAGCCCAAGCGGGAATCGAACGTGCGTCCGAATGCAACTCCGGATCGGCAGGCAAGCGCCTTAGCCGACAGAGCTACGCCGGTAGCTCGATGGCATTTAAGTGTGTTTAAATGCGACAGGCTCATGTCAGTAGATTTACTGGCATGTAAAAGAACTCCTGCGGGACAAAATTCCGGCACACCGACGACGCTGATATAACCTCTACAGTTACGAGCATCGTTAAATAAACCGTAATTTAATTTTTTTATTGTGCAAAGTCTGTTCTCGTTGAATTCCATCAGTTTTCTTGTCTTAATGAGTTAAATTGATCGTGTTTCCGTACAAATCTCCAATATCAACTTACGTTAGACATTCCAACAAAAGTTCATATTATAGCTGAGAGTATTATTTGCATAAGTAAGCGTGTACCATATTTTACATTAAAATTTAACAGGGGCGTAAGTAGATATATCGATATTTGATAGCCATTCCTTTCAAGAGCACTTTTCGTGATTCAAGTATCGAAGAAAATAAACATAGGAGATAAATAATGATAAATGTCTAGATTTCTCTGAAGATAAGTAAGATAATCTGGATTGGTCGTCTGTTAAAAGTACAGCAATGTAATAGTAATATGCGTTACAAGAGCGGTATGTTGACGTTTTCATGGTCGAGGAAAAGATTGAAAAAGCGAAACGTAGTTGAGCTTTTTTAATTTCCGAGAACATGAAAACAAACATACCGCACGTGTATCGTACATTATTTTGTGCGAAGATCGTTTATTACATACCTGAAAGACGAATTTCTAATTAGTTGCAATGAAATCTCCATGTTGGTTTCTGTTTAATGACGGCAACTTCGGAACACCAAAATATCTTTCTTCAACATTGTTGCTATAAAATGTTTTCTGTGTTTACTATACTCCAGCAGGCCGTGATATACGTCTGTCTTTTTTTTCCTCCAGTCTATAAATGCGAACTTAAAACAAACGGTAAGGTTATGTAATGATTTATTTTTCATTTTAATATTTTAACAATATTATTTATATAACATATTGCAGTAATAACATCGGCATCTGGAATCTTGTTGATTTTTTCACGGCTTCCTTAATGTTACTTGTATCAGGAATGCAATAAGTTTCGTGGAGTAGTAGACTTTACTTAATTTTTGCAAATATTTAAAAACAATAATTAACATTGCAATTTAGGTGAAATTGCAGTGGTAAGTTTCAATTTATCATTATTACTATATTGAACGTCTCTAAAATAATATGTTAAAAGCCTAAAGCAGTAAAATGAATGTCGCGCTTAAGCGATAAGAAGAGGAAATTGTTATGTGTGTTACGTTGGGAATACTGAATGTGGTATTTCACACTTACCGCGTATTGGTTCTGTGCGGAAAACAAGCAAATACGCACTATCTCGCACAAAATACATTTGTGCGAGATCGTGCGTATTTGCTTGGTTTCCGCACAAAACCAATCCGCGGAAAGTCTAAAATTTCACGTTCAGTATTCCCAACCTAACACACATAACAATTTCTTTCTTGCCGCTTAAGTGACATATTGATTTTACTGCTTTAGGCTTTTAACATATTATTTTTAGAGACGTTCAATATAGTAATAATGATAAATTGGAAACTTACCACTGCAATTTCACCTAAATTGCACTGTTAATTATTGTTTTTAAATATTTGCAAAAATTAAGTAAACTCTACAACTCCACTAAAGTTACTGCATTCGTGATGCTAGTAACATTAAGGAAGCCGTGAAAAAATCAACAAGATTCCATGGACTGGGGGGAAAAAAAAGACAGACGTATATCACGGCCTGCTGGACTATAGTAAACACAGAAAACATTTTAAAGCAACAATAGATATTTTTGTTTTGCAAATTTGCCGTCATTGAACAGAAACCAAGATGGAGATTTCATTGCAACTAATTAGAAATTCCTCTTTCAGGTATGTAATAAACGATCATCGCACAAAATAATGTACGATACACGAGCGGTATATTTTCTTTCAATTCTCGGAAATTAAAAAAGGTCAACTACGTTTCGCTTTTTCAAACTTTTCCTCGAACATCAAGAATTCAACATACCGCTTTTGTAGCGCATATTACTAATACTACGTAACTAACATATTAATTTTGACACGCAAAGTTCAATACCATGATCTGACGTAAAGATTAATTTTTGGTCCTACAGAATTTATCTGTATAATCATTGTTACCGTAACATTATCTTCATAGCGTTCTAGAAAGGATGATAGAATCTATACCTAGTTCTGAAACGTAAGAGAAATCATATCTCGGCATTGGGTTCAAAAACCAACTCACTGTATCGGCCGGTATCATTGTGGAATTCTGAACTCCCGATGATTGATCGCAGTATCGTAAATACAACAACGGGGCAGGCGATATGATGCAATGTTGTGTAGTTCTTCTCAAGGAGGTAATTAGTGTGAACTCGTAACCCGTTTACTCGTTTTTCATCGCTTATGCCCACGTGCATCAACGTCTGTTAGTGTAACCACTGGTTAAAATTGTCACCTAACCCGTGGTTAAGCATTTTTACAGTGGATCGACCTCGGTTACAACTTAAATAGGAGGTTAACCATAGTAATCTCTAACCGGCCATATTCGAGCGGTTAAAGGAGATAACCAGTGATTAGTAGACCAAGTAAAACAAAATGGCGGCCAGAGCCACAGATGTTTATTTTGAAGACGATTATTATTGTACAGTACTTGAATTACTTGAATGGAGCGTGAGCGTGAAGTTTCTTTAGTGGAAAGAGAGGACTCTTACGGGGAGTTAGGTGAGAGAAAATTTCAGGAGGGATTTCGTTTATCAAAATATACAAATGGATCACTTGATATAGCACAAAAACAGTCATATTTCTACTATGGATCGGCTGCTTATATTACGATTTTATGTAACTATTATTTTCTGTATTAAAGTATATGATTATGTCTCGTGACCAGAATATTGTACGAAATGGAAATATAAAAATTGGAGATTTATCCTTCGAAGAGGTGGAAAAATTCAAATATCTTGGAGCAACAGTAACAAATATAAATGACACTCGGGAGGAAATTAAACGCAGAATAAATATGGGAAATGCGTGTTATTATTCGGTTGAGAAGCTCTTATCATCCAGTCTGCTGTCCAAAAATCTGAAAGTTAGAATTTATAAAACAGTTATATTACCGGTTCTTCTGTATGGTTGTGAAACTTGGACTCTCACTCTGAGAGAGGAACATAGGTTCAGGGTGTTTGAGAATAAGGTGCTTAGGAAAATATTTGGGGCTAAGAGGGATGAAGTTACAGGAGAATGGAGAAAGTTACACAACACAGAACTGCACGCATTGTATTCTTCACCTGACATAATTAGGAACATTAAATCCAGACGTTTGAGATGGGCAGGGCATGTAGCACGTATGGGCGAATCCAGAAATGCATATAGAGTGTTAGTTGGGAGACCGGAGGGAAAAAGACCTTTAGGGAGGCCGAGACGTAGATGGGAGGATAATATTAAAATGGATTTGAGGGAGGTGGGGTATGATGATAGAGACTGGATTAATCTTGCTCAGGATAGGGACCGCTGGCGGGCTTATGTGAGGGCGGCAATGAACCTTCGGGTTCCTTAAAAGCCATTTGTAAGTAAGTAAGTAAGTATTATTTTCTGTATTATTTCGAATATCTCTTTCTCTATGTCACTGGCTGAAGAAAGAGAGGTTATGGATGGATCTTAGGATAATGAACGGTTCCCTGGTGTAAATGGGGTCCTGGATCGTACACACATTCCTACTCATCTTTTGCATCCTTTTCCTTTATGGATATTACTTCTTTTTTATATAATAGATCTAGTACATCTAGTAAGTAAGTCTATCAATACTTCAACCACACATTGGGATATAATCATTTTTGCATCCAATTTTCCATTTTGTACGATTTTAACCTAACAACACAGAAATGCAACTCGTAAATATAACAGTGCCGAAAGGCAAACAAATGCAACGCGAAAATGTAGGACACGTTCATTTCGATATAGAATGGAGTGAACGCAGTCGTTTTTAGACGTTGACTATTGTCTTCGCAGCGGCATGGATGCTTTCCTTTAGTCATTTTGTAGAAACAGTGTACCATCATAGACTTTACTCTGGTTAAATGAGGTGTTCGCTAGCCATGTTTAAGTAATCGGTGATTGTGAATGGTGAACAGAAATTACATTTTAACCATTGTTACTGTTTAACTGTCGTTTCGTAATCTATGATTACTGCGTTTTTAACCGATGTTGATGCACTTTGCCATTAGCCTACAAACAAGGCGCCTGTGAACGAAAGAGAAAGTGTTGACTAAAGTGAGCAACTGACCCAGCATCCCGCCGGAACCGATCTCATCGCCCGGGGTGGATATCAAGTGCAATAGGGAAGTAATACTGAGGTCGTTACGTAAGAGGTAATGCCTCTGCAGATGCAACGGCAGTTGCAGCCCATCTGGCAGCTGTCGTAGCAGGAAATACCCGCCACTGCACCGCATACCGGCTGTCCCAGACCTGTGCAGTGAAAATCACCGCCTTGATGAATGCTCAGATGACTGCGTGCTTTGAAATCCTTTATTCAGCGTTCCTTTTCAACTTCAGTCCGTTCGCAATATGTTCATAGCTACAAGCGAAGTTCATGCAGCGGTACGCATTTGGACTTATACAGGGTGGGTTAAAAGTCGCTGTCCACAAACACTTCCTTACCTTTAATTACATTCAATTTACATTTGACTCAGGTTTTAAGCTAGAATAGTACATTATGCAACGAGCCTATAATGATAGTAATTAAGAATCGAGTATGGATATTTATGAAACGAGCGCAAGCGAGTTTCATAATTTTCATACGAGCTTCTTAATTACCATTATAGGCGAGTTTCATACGACTTTTTATGCTCGACCATATTTCTAACTTTAAATTACCGGTATTCAGATGTATACATTTTATTTGTAACTGACAAGATCGGAAGTAACCTGTTCTAGGTCGTGAATTGTGAGATGTGCGCAGACGCGAAAGTATTGATTTTTTTCCGAGGAACAATAATGTCATTGACCTTGACGTAGTCCCGTTAAACTTGATAATATTATAATATTATAACCTTGATTATTGAATTCGACACTGAAAAACGAGATGACAAATTGAATTTATTTGAATATTATTTACATTTAACGCTAATTATTATAGTAACAGAACATAACCTTCTGCGACAGTATTGGATTTCCAGCCTCCGTGACTTTTCGCTAATTCTCTTTCAATTGCATATCCGAGAATAATCGATACTTGCGGTTTTATAACGGTAGAAAGCTGACCTGTCATTGGCTGAACAGTTGTAACCTGAGTCGTCATTGGCTGAAAGACCTGACCTTTAATGAGTAGGTGTACATTAATGACATGCATTAAAGGTCTGCTACCAGGTGTATTTTTTATTTTTTTTTATTTTATTGGGTTATTTTACGACGCTGTCTCAACATCTAGGTTATTTAGCGTCTGAATGAGATGAAGGTGATAATGCCGGTGAAATGAGTCCGGGGTCCAGCACCGAAAGTTACCCAGCATTTGCTCGTATTGAGTTGAGGGAAAACCCCGGAATAAACCTCAACCAGGTAACTTGCCCCGACCGGGATTCGAACCCGGGCCACCTGGTTTCGCAGCCAGACGCGCTGACCGTTACTCCACAGGTGTGGACTACCAGGTGTATAATTACTACATTTCGGTAATGGTTGAGCATAAAATAAATAATTGTCGCAAAACTGTACAAATGGAATACGACGTAATTTTAAAATAAAAAATCAGCCACCGGCGTAGCTCAGTCGGCTAAGGTGCTTGTCTGCTGATCCGGAGCTGCGCTCGGGCGCGGGTTCGATTCACGCTAGGACTGATTGCCTGGTTGGGGGTTTTCCGAGATTTTCTCCAAACGTAAGGCAAATGTCAGGTGATCTATGGCGAATACGCTGCCTCAGCTCTTAAGTATCACCAATTTCATCGAGTGTCGTTAAAATAACAAACTAAATGAAAACTTATTTGTAGCTTACCAACGGAATGTAATCTCGCGCCGTAACTGTGTGGTGTAAGGCGTTATGCCTTGGTTTAGCAGTTCGGAGTGAGCGTAGGTTCGAGTTCTGATGAGGAAAAGTATTCTTATTCAATTTTGGGTCGGTGGCCATCCAGCATCGTTAAGAATTTGAGAAGTTCCGTTCCATTCAGTACCGTGACCCGATTTCGTACAACATCTATGACTAATACATCATTATCATCATATTATCATCATCAACAACGAATATTGGGGAAAGCGACTTTTGAGTCACTTTGTATTTAACGACGCTGTATCAACTACTGGATTATTTAGCGTCGATGGGATTGGTGATAGCGAAATAAGGTCGAGGATTCGCCATAGATTACCTGACATTCGCTTTGCGGTTAGAAAAACCTCGGAAAAACTCAAACGAGTAATAAGTCCAAGCTGGAATCGAACCCACGCCCGAGCGCCAACTCCGGATCAGTAGACAAGCGCCCTACCGCCTGAGCTATGCCGTTGGTTGCAATATGATTTGAAAACGCGTATGACAGAACAAATGGGACAGATGTACACTATTTTGAAAACTATAACTATTTGCAAAAGAGTATTTCTCGTTAAATTAAACGCAGAATAAATATGGGAAATGCCTGTTATTATTCGGTTGAGAAGCTTTTGTCATCTAGACTGCTGTCAAAAAATCTGAAAGTTAGAATTTATAAAACAGTTATATTACCGGTTGTTCTGTATGGTTGTGAAACTTGGACTCTCACTTTGAGAGAGGAACATAGGTTAAGGGTGTTTGAAAATAAGGTGCTTAGGAAAATATTTGGGGCTAAGAGGGATGAAGTTACAGGAGAATGGAGAAAGTTGCACAACGCAGAACTGCACGCATTGTATTCTTCACCTGACATAATTAGGAACATTAAATCCAGACGTTTGAGATGGACAGGACATGTAGCACGTATGGGCGAATCCAGAAATGCATATAGAGTGTTAGTTGGGAGGCCGGAGGGAAAAAGACCTTTAGAGAGGCCGAGACGTAGATGGGAGGATAATATTAAAATGGATTTGAGGGAGGTGGGATATGATGGTAGAGACTGGATTAATCTTGCTCAGGATAGGGACCAATGGCGGGCTTATGTGAGGGCGGCAATGAACCTCCGGGTTCCTTAAAAGCCAGTAAGTAAGTATTTCCCGTTATATGCTTAGTTTCTTCTTATTTTTTTTAAGAAAACCTATGCCACGATTATTGGCAGATCTTTAAGGTTTAGTGCTTATGATTCTCAACACTGTTTACACGCACTATCCTCGTCCTTGTGTAAACCGTGCTTCGACGTCGGGAATTTCCATCTCGGGTCCTCGAGGCAGGTTGCGTAAATTCTTGTTGTCAGCTTTATGTCTTCGCCCCACCCAAACTTTCTCTCGCTTGACCTTAGTCCTGTGAAAGCACCACCTTGACGAGGCATGAATCTGACCCTGTCCTCGCCTTCTAGTCGTTATTCACATCGTCCTCGCTGATGGTTCTTGGTTCCGAACCCTGAAGAAATCTACGAATTCTAATAAACGTCTATCGCATATGAAATATCCCGCACAATATTGACAACATCGGACCAGTGATGGTAAATCGATGTAAATTTCCCTTTTTCGGGGAAAGTTTGTCATGGTTTCCTTAGAAATGTAAAATATAGGCTTAAATACAGGAACCGCGGTTGCTAAGTTACCGTTCATTAACGTTATGTAATAAATTTTCTGTGTGTGTTCTTTTTATAGTACTATGTAAGAATCTTCTTCAATGTAACGAGGTTTATTAGACGCCTGCTTAAGAGGGGAGGTACCATTGCCCTGAAAAATTTAGTGAAATTCGTTTTTTTATGTTCTATCTACTATAAAAGCTAAATGAACAAAACTTTTCATATTTAATATTCATACATTACACTTTATAAAACACACTTTATGAAACACTTACTTACAAATGGCTTTTAAGGAACCCGGAGGTTCATTGCCGCCCTCACATAAGCCCGCCATCCTGTGCAAGATTAATCCAGTCTCTACCATCATATCCCACCTCCCTCAAATCCATTTTAATATTATCCTCTCATCTACGTCTCGGACTTCCTAAAGATCTTTTTCCCTCCGATCTCCCAGCTAACACTCTATATGCATTTCTGGGTTCGCTCATACGTGCTACATGTCCTGCCCATCTCAAACGTCCGGATTTAATGTTCCTAATTATGTCAGGTGAAGAATACAATGCGTGCAGTTCTGCGTTGTGTAACTTTCTCCATTCTCCTGCAACTTCATCCCTCTTAGCCCCAAATATTTTCCTAAGAACCTTATTCTCAAACATCCTTAACCTCTGTTCCTCTCTTGAAGTGAGAGTCCACGTTTCACAACCATATAGAACAACCGGTAATATAACTGTCTTATAAATTCTAACTTTCAGATTTTTTGACAGCTGACTAGATGACAAAAGCTTCTCAACCGAATAATAACAGGCATTTCCCATATTTATTCTGCGTTTAATTTCCTCTTGAGTGTCATTTACATTCCTTACTGTTCCTCATAGGTACTTGCATTTTTCCACCCTTTCAAAAGGTAAATTTTCAATGTTTATATTTTCATTTCATACAATGTTCTAGTCACGAGACATAATCATATACTTTGTCTTTTCGTGATTTACTTCCAAACCTTCAGGTCTACTTGCTTCAGGTAAAATTTTTGTGTTTTTCTAATAACCTGGTTTGTGGATTTTCTCCTAACATATTCACGTCATCCGCATAGACAAGCAGCTGATGTAACCCGTTCAATTGCAAACCTTCTCTGTTATCCTGAGCTTTCCTAATGGCATATTCTAGAGCAAATTTAAAAAGTAAAGGTGATAGTGCATCTCCTTGCTTTAGCCCGCAGTGAATTGGAAAAGCATCTGACAGAAACTGACCTATACCGACTCTGCTGTACGTTTCACTGAGACACATTTTAATTAATCGAACTAGTTTGTTGGGAATACCAGATTCAATAAGAATATTGTACAAAACATCTCTCTTATCCGAGTCATATGCCTTTTTGAAATCTATGAATAACTGATGTAGTCTATGTGTCCTTATACTCCAATTTTTTCTCCAATATCTGTCGAATACAAAAAAATCTGATCAATAGTCTATCTATTAATAATATCTATGAAAATCTAAAAATTTGACTATTTGCTTCAAATAATAAACACAATTTTTTTCTTTAAAATTGGCACCAAATTTCTTATTAATATGTTCTATATTTTAGTCTGTAGGCCTACCTTATGTCATGGGGATGAAGTTTTTTAGTAGATTATTTTATGACGTTGTATCAACATCTCAGGTTATTTATTATTATTACACTATGTTTATTTTTATTTAATGAGGTAAATTTTTATGTAACTACCTCTTTTGATCTCATTATGTACCTAAATTGTATCAGTATGTAATACTTAATTCTGATCCAGTTTTATGTTCAACCATGTAAGCAAGTTTTAATCCTGGTTAAGTGTAAGAGAAGGCCTTACGGCCTTAACTCTGCCAGGTTAAATAAAGCCATTATTATTATTATTATTATTATTATTATTATTATTATTATTATTATTATTATTATTATATTTAGCGTCTGAAAGGAATGAAGGTGCTAATGCCGGTGAAATGAGTCCGAGGTCCAGCACAGATAGTTACCCAGCATTTGCTCATATTAGGTTGAGAGAAAACCCCGGAAAAACCTCAACCGGGGTACTTTCCCCTGCTGAGATTCGAACCCGGGCCACCTGGTTTCGCGGTTAGATGCGCTAACCGTTACTCCAAAGTTAAGGGTGGGGGTGTATAGAGTAATGTGAAGAAAATGGGGACCTCATCATAAAAAGGTTAAGAACACTGAACTAAAAAAAACAATACCGCTAAAAATAGCATTAAAAATGTTTTCGCGTTTATCATTGTTAGCCAAAAATCACGCCCCAATCTAGTGACACATCCATAAAGGATTCAAAATATTTCTACGATCATCTATCGTGTTTATTTCATTTAACAACTGTTAAAATTGTACCTAGATATTATCACCAGAACAAGTCACTATTAATAGGCCTAACTGTAGGGTAGAGTTTGTGTTAATTATACGATGAAAGAGTAACGAAACGGAGAAACATTCTCTCCGTCACAGGAATTTGAAACTGGATTTTCAGCTCTACGTGCTGATGCTTTATCCACTAATCCACACCGGATACCCATCCCGGTGTCGGACAGAATCGTCTGTTTAAGTTCCAACTCTTGGGTTCCCTCTAGTGGCCGCCCTCTGCACTGCGTCATAGAGGTCTATGAACGTAGGACTAAAGTCCACACTAGAGGGAACCCAAGAGTTGGAACTTAAACTGAGACGATTCTGTCCGACACCGGGATGGTATCCGGTGTGGCTTAGTGGATAAAGCATCAGCACGTAGAGCTGAAAACCCGGGTTCAAATCCCGGTGCCGGAGAGAATTTTTCTCCGTTTCATTACTCTTTCATCGTATGATGACGCAGAATATCTGCATGGAAATATCATACGTACTTCGGTACATTAAAATAATATATTTGTGTTAATTGGTAAAATCAACAACATTATAGGCTTCTCCTTGAACTACAAGAGACTCCACCAGTTCGGGGCCAGACCAGACATTCCAAACGGTTTTGCATACTTAGCCAACTATGAGAAAAGTACAATACCCTTACCAACCTCTCTTTTTCGTCTAAAGACGAAGATACATCAAACTTTGAACATGTCGTTGCTTATTTCACAGCGATGGTAAAGTTTGAGCTACATATTATGTCGTAAAACGTAAACACAAGACTCGTGGACGATGTTTGGGGGCTTTGTATTGGTAACCAGGCAACGACAGTTAACATCCGAGCTGAAAGTTCAGACTAGAACGAAGCTAAAAAGAGTGATGCTCTTCAAAGACAAAAGCATCGCAGTCACTGCCACCAGTACAATAGCTTATTAAAGGCCACACCCTCCATAAAGGTATAATAACAATGCTAATGTACTAGTAAGTAAGGCTGCACACTTTCAGAGTGATGACAGATGGCCTTTATACAGGTATTATTAATTGTACAAGATACAAAAGGCACCCGCACAGTTTTTAATCAATACTTGAAATTTAATATGAGTAATTACAGTAACTAACACTTACAGTGGGTTGTAACAGCGAATTTCTTGGTAATTTAACCCTTAAGAGACCTCTGAAAGTACTAAAGGCTATTCCATCTCAAATCGACCAAAATATACAGGAAATTGACCTTGCAATTTTTAAATACAATGAAACTTTTTCTGTCCGTTGACAACTGTGATACAATGCTTTGTGCAAAGTTTGAGGCATCAGAACTTCATAGTGTTTAAATTAAAAATATTTAAATTTATCGAATTTTCATAAAATTAGCAACTTTAAACTGTTGTAGCTCCGAAACCTTTTCACCCACTGATCAAAATCATGGGTTATTTTGGTGCTGAGAAATTAAAGTTTATATTGACATATAAACAGATTTTCTTACTTTTTATGAAAATGGAGAAATTTATATTTTTCTCCATTAAGACGCCTTTGCCAAGGAAAAAATATTTTAGAAATATATAGTTAGATTCCGCATTCAAAGTACAAATAAACACATATGTTTTACTGATGGTATGTTGATAAGAAAGTATTGAAAAATATCAAATAAAGAAAATAAATAGTACGCGCGTGAACTAACCAGCTGACTGTGAGGCGGGAACTAGCCGAGACAAGCGAGGCCAGGAGACAAACACGTGATGTGTCGTCTAGCAGTCATGGCTGTGCTAGCTTTATCACAGGTTTTCATAAACACAGGAGTAAAATGACGCCCGACGCTCGCTTATCTTCAGCTCTCGGCCAGTGCGTGCGGTACTATGCCGTTCAAGTCCAGGCGTTTGAAAATAATCTATTTAATACCCTCGAAACTTATTGCCATACCTCTAAGCAGGCAATGCCGAATCCCTCTTAATAATGCAAGGATTTTTCTCAATATTTTTTTACATTTTTACCAATGGGCAAAAAGTCTAAAAGTAAGTAAAATCAGATTATCTCTCTCTCTCTGTATACAACTTCAAATGTCAGCTTCAAAATGAGCTCCCGTTCAATGTTCTGCAGTAAATGGTTCCAGAGTTCTGAGCGCTGAAAGAGGCTTGTTTTTATAAAATACGCTAAATTTGTCGCTCAACAATACGAAAACCGTTTGACTTTCGTTAGTATATTTTTGAAAATGCACTCTCATCATCATCTTGTATGTATAAATAGGGAAAAAATTAGAGTATAAAAAATGCGAGGTTTTTTTACTGATCGATTTCATATGGAATAGCCCTTACACATGTGATTTTGGCCCTCTCAGAAGTTAATGTTTCGTTGATGACTATGATGATGATGATGATGATGATGATGATGATGATAATGATGATAATTTTGTCTTAGTCGTTATAAATGTTGTACGAAATCGGGTTACAGTACTGAATAGAACTTCCCAAATTCTTCATGATGCTGGGTGGTCACCGGCCCAATATTGAATAAGAACAGTTTTCCTCATCAGAACTCGAACCTACGCTCACTCCGAACTGCTAAACCTAGGCATAACGCCTTACACCACACAGTTACGGCTCGAGATTACATTCCGTTGGTAAGCTACAAATAAGTTTTCATTTAGTTTGTTATTTTAACGACGCGTCGATGAAGTTGGTGGTACTTCAAGAGTTGAGGCAGAGTATTCGCTATAGATCACCTGACATTTGCCTTACGGTTGCCGAAAATCTCGGAAAAACCCGAACCAGGCAATCAGTCCTAGCGTGAATCGAACCCGCGCCCGAACGCAACTCCGGATCAGCAGACAAGGGCCTTAGCCGACTGAGCTACGCCTGTGGCTGATTTTTTTTTATTTTAAAATTACCTCAAATTTATTATAAAATGGTTTTATTTCACCCATCTTGGCATAAGCCAGACTTACAACAGAGAAAAAAGATGCAAAGTCATCGAAATACGGACTCTAGGAATCACAAGTAGTCTGATAATGATAAATATGCTTAAGAATGAGTGGGCTATTCATTTCACGAAACACCCACCGAAATAGAAACGCATATTTCGCCGAAATTATAAATTTTGTTTCATTCAAAATCAGGACCCTAGTCACAGAATGTAATGTGATAATGAAATTGGTCAAAATCCTATAGAAGTAATACTTGTCCCAAAATAATATTTATTCTCCTTAGTACAGACTCAGAAACAAAGTTTGGGCCTTTAATTGTAATATGGCAGTAGACTGGACTTTCATTTCTAAACTTCTCGGTAGAAATGAACTATTTACTTCAATTAAACTTAATTAAAAAAAAACAATTTTGACATGAAGGAGGAAGTTTAAAGCCAGTGTTAATAGCACTTTATATTCCACCCCTCACCGCCCACACCCTTCGACATTTAAAATTGCATCCCTATATTATGACATTTAGAAGAGTATTCAATTGTTTATATGTCATTCATTATACTTAAATTTGAAAGAGTATAGAACTGTTGATACAAGGCTAACATTTCAGAACTTCTGTCTAAATAACTAATTATTTAAATTGAATTCAATTTAAATAAAAAACACGTCAATTTAGATACTGAGGGGGAAGTCTGAAACCAGGCTTAATTGTATTTTAGATTTCACCCCCTACCCCCCACTTTTAATTTTTAAATGACACCGGTAGCTCAGTTGGTAGAGCAGCTGCCTACGGACTGGAAGGTCCGGGGTTCGATCCCAGATGGTGACAGGATTTTTTCTCGTTGCCAAACTTTCAAAACGGCCCCGAGGTTCTCTCAGCCTCCTATAAAATTGAGTACCGGGTCTTTCCCGGGGGTAAAAGGCGGTCAGAGCGTGGTGCCGACCACACCATCTCATTCTAGTGCCGAGGTCATGGAAAGCATGGGGCTCTACGTCCATGCCCCCCAAGTGCCTTCATGGCATGTTACAGGGATACCTTTACCTTTTATCTTACCCCTATATTTATATACTTAAATATGAAAGAGCATTCAATTGTTTATTATCATTCATTTGTTTTCGCATCTTTTGTTTTGTATCGTCACCTGGCAACCTGTATTTCTGTTACCAGTTGATTGTAGGATGAAAACACAGCTTATTTTGTGTAATTTCCTAAATTTAATCAATAAGGATGATTTATATTCTCTTTTGAATACCATTTTAATAGTATATTATACAACGTGCCTATAATGAAGGTATAGGCGAGTTTCATACCACTTTTTATGCTCGACCATATTTCTAACTTGATATTATTAATTTTCTTTGTATCTGACCTTGACCAATGTCCCGTATGTTGTAAGATGTTGGCAGACGCGAAAGTATTGATTTTTTCCGAGGAACAGATGTTCACATTGACCTTGCTAGGCCATAAGAACCTATAGAGATAACATTGAAATTAAATTAGACATTGAAAAACGAGATGACAAATTGAATTTATTTGAATATTATTTACAATTAACGCTAATTATTATAGTAACAGAACATAACCTTCTGCGACAGTATTGGATTTCCAGCCTCCGTGACTTTTCGCTAATTCTCTTTCGATTGCAGATCCGAGAATAATCGATACTTGCGGTTTTATAACGGTAGAAAGCTGACTTGTCATTGGCTGAACAGTTGTAACCTGAGTTGTCATTGGCTGAAAGACCTGACCTTTAATGAGTAGGTCTATTTTAATGACATGAATTAAAGGTCTGCTACCAGGTGTATAATTACTACATTTCGGCATGGTCGAGCATAAAATAATTTAATACACAAACACAACTATTACACGAAATGCTCAATAAGTTTTTGTAGCTTTATTCTCTTCAGCTCTAATCAGCAATAATAACAATCCAGGTTGCCAGGCGACGATAGAAAACAAAAGATGCGAAAACAAATGAATGAGGTGTATAAACAATTGAATACTCTTTCATATTTAAGTATAAAACTATAGGGATGCCTTTTCAAATTTCAAGGTGGGGTGCCTGGGGTTGAGCTGTGAAATTTAAAATGCAATTACTCCTGGTTTCGGACTTCCCCCTCAATATCTAAATTGACATATTTTTTGTTTAAATTGAATTTAATTTAAATAATTAGTAATTTAGACTGGGAAGTTTTGAAATGAAAGCCTTGTATATCTCATTCATTTGTTCTCACATCTGTTGTTTTCTATCGTCGTTTGGCAACCTGGATTGTTGTTATTTTGTTACTGTCAGTTGATTGTAGGATGAAAGCAAAGTCAATTCAATTTTTTGTAAGTATTTATTAACACTACAATTGGGTATAGCCTACACCCGGTGGCAGTGATATATAATATACAATAATAACATTACAATTATACAATAATTACAGGAATAAAAAAATAAAATAAAATAAACCTAAATTTATTTCTAACTATAAATAAATAGATGCAATAAACCTAGGACTATAAATAAAAACTATTCTATAATGACTCCTAACAATGAGCAAAAATAAACGTAACTTATAAGTACTTCTGTTTCACCCAATTATTACCAATTTAAGTAATTACATATCACCTTAATTACAAATCAACTTAATTACTTATCATCTTAATTAATTACATATCACCTTAATTAATTACAAATCACCTTAATTAATTACAAATCAACATAATTAATTACAAATCAACTTAATTACATATCACCTTAATTAATTACAAATCAACTTAATTACATATCATCTTAATTAATTACATATCACCTTAATTAATTACAAATCAACTTAATTACATATCATCTTAATTAATTACAAATCAACTTAATTACATATCATCTTAATTAATTACATATCACCTTAATTTATTTACATATCAACTAAATTACATATCATCTTAATTAATTACATATCAACTTAATTACATATCATCTTAATTAATTACATATCACCTTAATTTATTTACATATCAACTAAATTACATATCATCTTAATTAATTACATGTCAACTTAATTACATATCATCTTAATTAATTACATATCATCTTAATTTATTCACATATCAACTAAATTACATATCATCTTAATTAATTACATATCACCTTAATTTATTTACATATCAACTAAATTACATATCATCTTAATTAATTACATACCAACTTAATTACATATCATCTTAATTAATTACATATCACCTTAATTTATTTACTTATCAAGTTAATTACATATCATCTTAATTACATATCAACTTAATTAATTACATGATACAACTTAGATATTTACACTGCACCTCCAATTACATTTTCAGTCTAATCTTCTCAACCTTTCCTTAAATGTATTGATTTTGAGAGGACCACCCTGAAAGATTGCCGGAGGTAAGCTCTTCCAGATTAATTAAATTTACTGAATTAAATGTTGAAAATGCACTCCATTGGACTGTAATACAGCTTATTTCGGGACCCCTCTACATGGTATTGTTATAGTATCAAAACCATTTCTTCCTTTCTGTAATATATATAATGTCCCTGAAACAGAGAAATTTCCCTCAACTTTCTTTACAGGAATAAATAGACACTGTAAGACGGAATTTTGGATAGATGAAGAGGGGACATTTGGGTCTCATGGGCAGGAGTGAATAGTCAAACTTCTCGAGACAATTATGGAAAACAGTAATCTTGAACACGAGATCTTGTGTAACATAGAAAGTGTGAGGACTTCTACATTATTTCCTCCGGAAGCACTTGCTTTTACCGACACTTGGGATTGCGTCATAAACTGACGGTAGCAACCTTTGCTCGAAGGTAAACACGCCTCCAGCGTCTATTGTGAAGCGTCACATTGTCCTTCCTCCAGAGACACGTTTCCTTGGAGGAAAGGTTAATCACAGCTCCTTCTCGGATGCCACTGTTTCGTATTAAGCTGGGGTTCTTCAGCTGGGTGAAAGTTACGGATCCGTCGCCTTGGAACCTGACTTCCGTGTGAGAAGTGAGAAAGTAGTGAAAGTGAAAACATTCCTCGGCTCCGAAAAGTGTACATGACCGACGAGCCTGCGACATTTCTTCGGAAGGGGAAGGTGACGTCATCCTGGTCTGGAGGTTCCAAGACCGGTTTATGTTGCTGGTCTTCATTCTCACTGGAGAGATGAAAGATACGGATAGGTACTTTCCCCACTTGTTACGTAATGGTCTCTGTTGTACCACCATTTGTAGTTTTTCATCATCATCATCATCATCATCATCATCATCAAATTATCACGCTGATTGGGCTGTATGACCTGTACCAGTCTCATCAGTTTCTTCAAAGAATGTTCTTGATTTCTCCTACTTTGTGGCCTGTACTTGAAAACTAACTGTGGAATGGAATTTCAGGAGGGGGGGGACACTACGACCCAGCACTGCAACCTTTAGCTAACAAGGGAAGGGTTTCGGGTCGAACAGGAGTTTCGTATCCAAAATTTGTATACAGGCCTATCTTTAAATCTCTGTAAAGCTCCCAAAAGCATTCGTTTGTGTAATGTGTGGTTTGTCTGTTAGAGCACTGTACAAGTTGAGGGGTGGGGAGAGCACTGCACAAGTTAAGGGGATGGGACACCTTACCCGTAAGCCTAGCCTAGCCTAGAAGCTAGTGCGACTGGTAAAATGTCTAGAGCCCATTTAAGAACATTTTTCTCCAACGTTCTGTCTGAAAATATCGCAGCTAATCAAAAATGTACACTGTTGTGTGAGTCATTGAATGCGCACAAGGACACAACCTTAATAAATGAATCATTCCAAGGCTAAGACATGGAATGTATGATCATTCCACCTAAAAAAACTAAATATATCCAGCCTCTGAATATCTATTTCCTTAGACAATACAAAATATATGCTCGGAGGATAACAGATTGCATAAGGACTCTTGCTGAGAATCCAGAACTTAACTTGGGAAATCGAGTGTTTATAATGAAAATGCACTCTGTTATTCATAACCAGTTGTCTGCTCCAGTGTACCGCCCTATGCTTCACTATTCCTGGCAGTCAGCTGGTTACGTGAATCCTGAACAAGTCTCAGACTTCAAAAATGTAATTCAGGTGGCATTTGATTTTTCAGCACTGGAGTGTGATTCAGGAGATTGTTCAGGTGTTGCTTCTGTGTGTTGTGCTTATTGCTCTACTCCATGCTGTTTCATGCATTTTATAGGGAATCCTCATGTACATTTTTAAAGAAGCGTATTGACCAATACCAACCAAACGGACAGTTACACAAATGAATGCTTTTACTGACTTCATCACCATTGTGATGTAAGCGTCTGTACAAATTTGTAACCAAAAATTCCTGTTCGAGCCGAAACCCTTCCCCTGTAAGAGCGTATTCCGAATCTCAGCGCTGAGCAATCCGATGGCATCACGGTGTTCCGAATTTCACCGATGACGTCACTGATGCCCCAGTAATGTTGAACCGGTGCCATCAGTTTGCAGAGGTGGTGGCAGTCTCCATCAGCCGCCATCAGTGAATCTGATTGGTTCTTGTATAGGGCGGCAATTAGCAGACGAATGACATCGTGCACTGTTGTGTCATGGCGGTGTGTTCTGCTGTATTGTTTGTAATGAGCACAACGTAAAAACAATATGTTAATGGCTCATGAGCGAACATGTCAACGGACCAGTTATTACTACTGGATCAAGAAATAACTTGTTTATAATTTGGCACCACGTGCCCTCCTTCCCTTAACCTTTGGAACAGTCGTGGAAAGATGGTATGGGCCGGATGTCTCCTACATGGGTACCTGGACCGATACAATCTGTGAGCTTGTCTACTGTTCCCATTGGCTCATCCGTATTCGAAAATCAGGTCTGCTTATTCCGCTCTCGTGTACTCCTCCATTTCACTAGGACTGATCGACTGGACACTGCAACTTGTACACATACACTGCTGTCTACAGACGTGCATATCAGGACCGACCATGTCCGTTACACATTACGCTATCTGCATTGCTTTAGTGTAGATTCCTGTCCCCACCCCTCAGTCAGCGCGCTGAATGGAATACTGTAAGTAGACAACGTAAACAACGTCAGATGAATACAGTATGTGTAAGATGTACAGATAAATACACATAAATAAGGTGTACAGAGGAATAAAATTATTTCATTTCCACAGAACTATTTTTGCTTGTAACTTTCGACTCTGTCATTTCCGGACCAGGGTTCCTGATCTCAAATTGATGCATGTGCCCTTCGCCATCATCCCTGAAAGTTTGTAACACCACCTCGGAAACACCCTGTGTAGTGAGGGTCACGTAAGAACAGTTCCTAAACAGCTAATATTGCCGTCTTGTCAGTGTTGCAAACTGTCACCAGATATCACACGATCCTACGTACTGAATGACTTATTTACTTATCGTACTTTATGTTGGAAGGTTTTTCTAAATAATTCAATAATTTGTAACATATTTTCATAGGCAAACTATACGGGAAAGGGTTCAACATGTCAAGTATTTTGTCTGGCAATACGAAATTCACTGGTTTGACTAAACAATTGACTCACGAGACCTAACCTAAAAAATGTATTTTGTTTGACCATCCCTCAGACAGCGCAGTGAATGGAATACTGTAAGTAGACAACGTAAACAACGTCAGATGAATACAGTATGTGTAAGATGTGCAGATAAATACACATAAATAAGGTGTACAGAGGAATAAAATTATTTCATTTCCACAGAACTATTTTTGCTTATAACTTTCGGCTCGGTCATTTCCGGACCAGGGTTCCTGATCTCAAATTGATACATGTGCCCTTCGCCATCATCCCTGAAAGTTTGTAATACCTCTCGGAAACAACCTGTATATATACACACACATTTATTTTAACAATATTTCCATTCTCGTTTCCGTTCCCAGTTTATTGTGAACCAGCCTTAAGTTACAAGCAGGCATTGGCTAAGAGAGGATAACAAAGAACGTTAACGTGTTGTAGGAACATACTATCAAACAGATATACGATAGTAAATAGCATATCCCAACCCCTCTTCTTACTGATTAACAAGTTTCGCTCTAATGTTTAAACTCAGCGGCCTGCGGGAAGTTTCATTCTGTATAAGAAACAGAGTAATTATAGTAGTTGATACAGCGTCGTTAATAGCATACTAAAAAAGGACCTTACTTGTTTGTTCCTTTACCAGAGTTAGTTTTCTTGTTTCTTGTTCATGAATAAATTCAGGCTGTAAATGGAGGGGTCGCAGTGAAAGAAGAGGAGAATTTGTGAAAATTGATTTACCAGAACTGGATTGAAGCCACGTACCATAGAGTCATGGTCGCTGTTCAGCACAATGTATCTAATCTTGTAAGAGAAATACAGCCTGCATATAACTAGTCTTGAGTTTCCTTATAAGAAATGAATGGTACATGCTACAGCATGAAGTAATTGCCGGCGTAGAAACATCTGACTGCTAAAGTCAGCATTCTTTTGTAGCTCAGCGTCTGTTAGTGAAATAAGTATGACCGCTTACAGGAAATAGTGATTATCTATTAATTGTGACCTAGGAGAAAGTTACCAGGAAAGAAATATATATGTTTAAAACTTGAAAACCGTATAGTGTTCATTACGGGCATAGAAGGAAGAAAGCCTCTCGCATTCTCACTTTGATAGGGATAGAAACGTTGTTTTATTAAGTATAATTTACGATTTTTTTATACTATTATCAAGTAGTAATTTGAAGTAAATGCGTATTTGGTGTTGAAAATTAGACGAATTATCAGGACAAGGAAGTGTGTTCCACAACCACGAATAAGGGAACATTTCAAAATTACCAGATAGAAACTTTATCCTCTCGTGAATTCATAGTTCAAAAATTCTTTCACCATCTTTGTCATGCTGGATTATTGTTGTGTTTAGTCAACTGTCCGTACACAGGTCTGAACCTCACAAGTGACACCAACAAGGCACCACTCATGAGCAGTCCCGTTCTTACACTACTTACAACATTTATACATTAACGATCTTACTAATAAACCGTGTATAGTTTTTATACGAGACTTATGCAGAGTTAGGACAGAAAACGTTACTAATAAGCCATGCATAAGCGATGGATGTATAAACAATCTGTAACTATACAATGGGAATTGCTTTGAAGTAGTGATAGACACGAAATCCCTTATTTATTTATTTATTTATTTATTTATTTATTTATTTATTTATTTATTTATTTATTTATTTATTTATTTATTTATTCATTCACTTATTTATTTTCTTATTAATGTATGTATTTATTTATTCATTCATTCATTTACTTATTTATTTATTTATTTATTTATTTATTCATTCACTTATTTATTTTCTTATTAATGTATGTATTTATTTATTCATTCATTCATTTATTTATTCATTCATTCACTTATTTATTTACTTATTTACTTATTAATTTATTTATTTATTCATTTATTCATTCATTCATTCATTCATTCACTTATTTATTTATTTACTTATTTACTTATTAATTTATTTATTTATTCATTCATTCACTTATTTATTTATTTACTTATTAATTAATTTATTTATTCATTTATTCATTCACTTATTTATTTTCTTATTAATGTATTTATTTATTTATTCATTCATTCTTTTATTCATTCATTTATTTACTTATTTATTTATTTATTTATCTTCTTATTAATGTATTTATTTAATTATTCATTCATTTATTTATTTATTCATTCATTCACTTATTTACTTATTTATTTATTTATTGTATTTATTTACTTATTTATTTTCTTATTAATTTATTTATTCATTCATTCATTCATTTATTCACTCATTCACTTATTTACTTATTTATTATCTTATTAATGCATTTATTTATTTATTCATTTATTTATTCATTCATTCACTTATTTATTTATTTATTTACTTATTTTCTTATTAATGTGTTTATTTATTTTTCATTTATTTATTCATTCATTCATTCACTTATTTACTTATTTATTTATTTATTTACTTATTTTCTTATTAATATATTTATTTATTCATTCATTCATTTATTCATTCACTTATTTACATATTTATTTATTTACTTATTAATTAATTTACTTATTCATTTATTCACTTATTTATTTATTTATTTTTGGGTGGAGTTAAGGCCATCAGGCCTTCTCTTCCACACCACCAGAAAAGTGTTTTGTATATAGAAAAAAAATGGCCGCCCCTCTAACAGCTGTTCGTATCGATTGTCATTTTATGAAGATGGTTGCCTTGTAACGACAGAAGAACAAACCCAAGAGCACAGAATAATTACAATAATATTGCTGTAGCTGTAATCTGTGGTCAAAATATAGCGTGGTAATCGATCAGGCCCAGTTGTACTATCGATACTTGGCGCAGCACACTAGCGCTCACTATTGGATGCAATAGAGCATCTCAGTTATTCTATTACCTTTCGCAATGAAGTAATGACGAAACTATGACGTAGCTGTGTAACAGTTGTACTGTATAAGAGTTTTTATTAGTGTTGTGAGATTTAATCGATTAATCGATCAATTTCTGTTGGAAGATTAATCGATCAAAAATATTTAATCGAATATTAAAGTCAATTAAATTAATCGGTTGTACTTGATATTAATTATTATTTTGTTAATGCAAACTCAGAGTAAAAATTCCGACAATATTCGTTTCTCAGATATTGCTTACTTCAAATACGATAATACCGTTATTTTGTAACCGCAAAGCAGGTAGCATAGGGCATATCTTTGCACAAACATTTCAGAAAGGGATTAAGATATGAGGTCAGTAACTTGGTTGCCTCTATTGAAAGTTGAAACACAGTGCGAAACTCTAATTACGTTTGTCAGCTCATCTTCCTAGCATATGAAATACATACTTTTCTGGGAATCGCCCCCCCCCTCATCCCTTAGCCATGTGTGCAAGTGAGAGAGTAACCATTTTCTTCTCTCTCTAAAATTTTGTAACCCGACTACAATAGGGACCAGTCTGCTGTTCTGTTGCAGTTTCTTTACTGAGTTTCTAGATGAAACTTGTGTGTTTGGTTTGCCAAAGGAAAAAAATCAGATTTCTTTGGTCTGTGATAAAAGTGAAAACTCCATTATGCCATAGGTCTATGAGAATTTGAGAGGTAAACTCGGTGAAACGTTTGGATTTAAATTGAGCGATCGTAGAGAAGTGCTTGACAGAAAAAATAAATTTTCGTGTTTAGTGATGCAGGGTACATTGTTACTAAACGCAGAGCGGCACTTAATTCGCAGCATGTGAATGCACTCACATGTTTAAAATCATGGATGAAGCAGTATTAACTAGGTGAGTCTTCGTACTTTTTTATTTGTGTTTATATCAAAAATCCCCGGAGAATGGATAGAATAAATTATAAGCCTACATAATAAATATGTTAGTAGGCCTAAATAAATAAAATACGTGAATAACAATCTTAGTCCCTGTTTCTCTCTCAGAGTGCGAGTCCAAGTTTCACAACCATACAGAACAACCGGTAATATAACTGTTTTATAAATTCTAACTTTCAGATTTTTTGACAGCAGACTGGATGATAAAAGCTTCTCAACCGAATAATAACAGGCATTTCCCATATTTATTCTGTGTTTAATTTCCTCCCGAGTATCATTTATATTTGTTACTGTTGCTCCCAGGTATTTGAACTTCTCCACCTCTTCAAAAGATAAATTTCCAATTTTTATATTTCCATTTCGTACAGTATTCTGGTCACAAGACATAATCATATACTTTGTCTTTTCGGGATTTACTTCCAAACCTATCTCTTTACTTGGTTCAAGTGAAATTCCCGTGTTTTCCCTAATCGTTTGTGGATTTTCTCCTAACATATTCACGTCATCCGCATAGACAAGCAGCTGATGTAACCCGTTGAATTCCAAACCCTCTCTGTTATCCTGGACTTTCCTAATGGCATATTCTAGAGCAAAGTTAAAAAGTAAAGATGATAGTGCATCTCCTTGCTTTAGCCCACAGTGAATTGGAAACACATCTGACAAACTGACCTATACGAACTCTGCTGTACGTTTCACTGAGACACATTTTAATTAATCGAAGTAGTTTCTTGGGAATACCAAATTGAATAAGAATGTAATTTAAATTTCTCTCTTAACCGAGTCATATGCCTTTTTGAAATCTATGAATAACTGTTTATCATATTATCACGGAATAGCCTTGTAGTTGATATGGCGTCGAAAATAGAGGAAAGGAGGAGGATGACGATAGCAAAGTTATAATAAGTCTGTCGTGCTGATGAAGGAAAACACTATCAGCTGAAGAAGAGAAGAGAACGCCGTGATAAATGGAGATACGTTTCATAAATGAAACTGCAGACGCCTGAATGAGTATCTCGTTACTTGGGAATGGAACGCAGGCATGATCAGCGGTTCTGCCGCGTCTTCGTTATGTTGTAGAACTGTCTGGAGTTGACTAATAGACGTGACGGGTTTGCCTATCTATACGGCGATGTCCCCTCCACAGCAAACTGAAGTCGCATAAATTATGCTCGCATTGCATTGGCGTTGAAACACAAAACCTCGTGCAGCATCCAACGCTCGACGTGAGTAGAAAGTTGTGATATGAAGGTGGCACATACTTTCCCCCCATAAACTACCAAAGGTTCAGAATGAAAAGATTGTACACATTCTCCCATTCTTCCAACCTCTGCCGATAAGGTTTTGTTAATAGTTTAACTTTTTAAGGCCTACATCGACTCTATAAATGTCAGATTTCTTCAGAATTTTGGTAAATAATGTTTTTGCCTCATCTGGAAGCTCATTTGAAGGGTTCAGAGCCATGGTGGGCCAAGCGTCATTTATTAAAAACGGAGAAAACAAGGTTTAAAATTAAGTAATTATCATAATTTAACTAAACATATAGCAACTAATATAAAGTACACTCATTAAAACTAAATTTCATGTCAATCTTCATTAAACTACAGGGTTAGTTAAAAGTCCCGCACCACCCAAATAACTTTTGAAGCATGTGGTTCAGTGACATGAAACTTGGTATGTGAGGATAACCATACACTAACAGTCCTACTAATAAACAGTATATAGTTTTTATACGAGACTTATGCAGAGTTGAGACAGAAAACGTTACCAATAAACCGTGAATAAGCTATGGACGTATAAACAGGCTGTAACTATACAATGGGAATTGCTTTGCAGTAGTTATATACACGAAACCCCTTGTTTAAGCGTTGTATATAGCGAAAAAATGGCCGCCCCTCTAACAGCTGTTCGTATCGACTGTCATTTTATGATGATGGTTACCTTGTAACCACAGAAGAACAAACCAAAGATCATAGAATTATTAGAATAATATTGCTGTAGCTTGTACTCTTTGACCAAAATGTAGTGTGGTAATCGATTAGAGCCAGTTGTACTATCGATATTTAACATGCCACACTAGAGCGCCCTACCGGATGCAATAGAGAACCTCAGATATTTTATTACCTTTCGTAACGAAGTAATGACGAAACTATGACGTAGTTGTGTAACAGTTATACTGTTATATACACGACGTATGTAGTGATTATTAGTAAGGAATTTACACACGACTTATAAACGAGCTACTCATTGTATAAGTATAAGACAGTTAAACGTCTGTATATAGAGTTTTTATTAGTAAGACCATAAGAACTCAATAATGGTATTACCGAGTTTTTTCTACTTTCGGTTTAACCGGAAGTAACTCCAACTCTCTTATTTTAAATGGAACACCCAATATATATATATATATTTATTTTTGAATAAAGCTCATTAAGAGCTTTTCAAAAAGTACCCACACTTGATACTTCTGTACAAATTCAGTGTTGCTAAGTCAAGAAAACAGAAAAGTGTATCGAATATTAAAATAATACATGCACCACCTAAATAACTTTTGAAGCACACGGTTCAGTGATATGAAACTTGGTATGTGAGGATAACCATATACTAAGAACTCAATAACGGTATTACCGAGTTTTTCTACTTCCGCTTTAACCGGAAGTAACTCCTACTCTCCTATTTTAAATGGAACACCCATATATATATATATATATATATATATATATTTTACTTTTGAATAAAGCTCATTAAGAGCGTTTCAAAAAGTACCCACACTTGATACTTCTGTACAAATTCAGTGTTGCTAAATAAAAATGGAAGTGGTGCAAGATATTCCTAAAGCCTGGTTAAATCATTCCTTAAATAGTTTATATGATCGAGTGACACATTGTAAAGCAGCTGAGGGCTACCAATTTGAACACATAATTTAGAAGGTGAGCTAGCTTTGTTTTGTTTTTGTTAAGGAAAGAGTATTTTATTATTTTAATATTCGATAAACTTTTCTGTTTTCTTGACTTAGCAGCACTGAATTTGTTCAGAAGTATCGAGTCTGGGTACTTTTTGAAAACCTCTTTATGAGCTTTATTCAAAAATAAAAATATATATGGGGTGTTCCATTTAAAATAAGAGAGTTGGAGTTACTTCCGGTTAAACCGGAAGTAGAAAAAACTCGCTAATACCATTATTGAGTTCTTAGCATATGGTTATCCACACATACCAAGTTTCATGTCACTTAACCGTATGCTTCAAAAGTTATTTAGGTGATGTGGGACTTTTAACTAACCCTGTATATTTACTTAACTTTAACCCTTGCTTTCTACGTTTTTAATAAACGGCGGTTGATCCGCTATGGCTCTGAACCCTTCATTTCTTCTAGTTTTCAAAAATACATAACTTGTACCCATTATCTCAATAATTTCATAATTCTTTGGACATTTATAATATAAGCGCAGTATACTTTCTATACTTACGCCATCTTCAGTGTCTGTTTTCTGCTATTTAATATTTTCCGAAAATTATTATCCTTCCGATGGACAAAAAGTAGACTTCCAATTAGGCATTTCCACTCAACCAGATGATTAAATAATTCATGTGTTTCAGTCTTGAAGTCCAAACTGAAATGGTTAATTAATTCGCATATCAACTCCCCTACATTATTAGAAATTACTACAGTCAACTTCGGTTATAGTGAACTTCTGTGGACTAGCATATTTCGTTCACTATATCCGAGGTTTACTAAACCCGAAGTGTGTTTTTTTATACGTTGCTATACATACAGTATTAATGCCCGTTTGGTACAGACCACGTTCAGTATCACTACTAATGTTCTCTGTATCTTCCAACTTAAACACTTTACGCTTTGACATCCTGATGTTCACAGTTCGAAACTTGAATATAATCTGGCCATGTAGGTGGTAGGCACTGACCGATTTCGCACCTCTTCTCACTAGAGGTAAGCTATTATGTACTCGGCCTTGGAATTTCCCAGGGTTCACTTTTACAAAGATGCGGGAGGAAGGGTTGAGGATTGTAATCTTTTTTTTTGTATTTACCCTTTGGTCTTCACTCTACTCCATTTTACAAAAGAAAACACTTTCTTTTCCTATTCTTCTCATAACCTCTTTTAAAGGAGTCCGAACTAATCCTTCCTTTATCCCTCATTGCGTACACTACTCTCTTTAACATGTTTCAAGTTGTCCAGGGCAAAAAATCAAAATCTCACCAGACTTTAAATGACATTGCAGCCAAATGCTTCACAAAACACGTGACAGAGAGGACAGCCCAAGCAGTAATGGCAATGCACGACATAAAATATATACAACTCAGCCTAGAAACAGCCCTATACATATTCAAGGCCAAAATCATGACGATACTATTCTATGGAATTGAGGTTATATGGAACCATCTGACAGAAAGTAACTTAAATGCATTAGAAAAGGTAAAATCAACCTACCTAAAAAGAGCACTTGGACTATCAAAAACAACTAGATCACGATTGGTATATCTCCTAGCTAGAGAAGAAGTACGACCTGAGTTCTACGGCACCGGAGCCGTGACAGACCGAACTTGGACGAGCCCAAATTTCGAACTGCGGCACGTCGTGACTAGACTGGCAATCCACGGCTTCCACCACCTAATCTGTACCAGCAAGACGTACCACGACCCAACCCAAGCATCGTGTGTGAATTGTGTAGTAAAGTCTGTGAACGCTACCACATAGAACTATGTACAAAAAGACTAAGATCAATGCGCGACTACGCAAATGCAAACTAAGGTTGAAACAATGCACATTTGTGCGCTTTTCAGTTTATTATTCAAGTTGTCGTGGAAGCTGAACAAATCCTTTGTCTTTCAATGCACTTAAGGGGTAGAAGGTTTGAGATTTTGTTCTGAATACAGTAGCGTGCAAATTAATCCGAACACGACATATTTTTACATTTTCTGTCATTGTTGGCCTCACAGCTGCTCATACCGCTTTAATTGACATCTGTAGTACGTGTAATTCCATTGTTGAAGGTCTGTCGTTATTATTTTTTTATAATATGTGACATTTTGCCTGTCGTTTTGTACTTATAAGAATTTCAGTTGTGTTGAAGACTTAATACTGCAATCCTGTGTACATTCTGTCGTCTTCACAAATGGATACAACTCGACGAAAACGGTCTAAAATTATAACATTAGCAGAGCATTCTTCTATGACACAGAGGCAAATTGCTGCAGAATGTTACATCGGTTTGTCTACTGTTAATTCGATCATAAAACGATACGGGGAGACTGGATCCATCACACCTCAGAAAAAAGGAAACTGTGGCCGGAAAAGGAAGACTTCACCTGCAGATGATCGTTTAATTGTCAGGAAAAGTAAATTAAATCCTAGACTAACTGCTGTCGACTTAACCCGCGAGTTAATGGCTACCACTGGGGCGAATATTCACGTCACAACAGTGCGGCGTAGGCTTTTGGAAGCTGGACGAAGGGCTCGTAAGCCTATTAAGAAGCAACTTCTAACCCCTGTTATGTGCATAAAACGCTTAATGTGGGCAAAATTACATCAACACTGGACAGTGAATGATTGGAAGAATGTACTTTTTTCCGATGAGTCTCATTTCGAGGTCCACGGCCACCGTGTTTCTTACGTACGGAAAGGATACGAAAAAGTAACAGCAGCTCATCTCCAACAAGCACCCAAATACCCCCCTAAAGTAATGTTTTGGGGTTGTTTTACACATGAAGGGCCTGGAGCATTAATACCTATCAAGGGAATGATGAATTCTGACAAATATATTCACTTATTGGAAACCAGAATCGTACCCCAGCTGCAAAAATCATTTCCGGATGGCAGAGGTGTGTTCCAACAAGACCTGGCACCATGCCATACGTCTCGAAAAACTACAGAATTCTTCAACAAGAAGAATATTCAGGTACTCCCCTGGCCAGGCAACTCACCCGACATCAACCCCATTCAGAACCTGTGGTCAATTTGCAAAACAAGAATGCAAAAAATGGATTGTTCTACAAAGGAGAAGATGATTTCTGCCCTCATTGGTGTATGGTTTCGCGATGAAGAAATGAAGAATATTTGTGAGAAATTAGTGGAATCTATGCCAAATCGTCTCAGAGCTGTTATTAGGAACAAGGGAGGCCACATAGATTACTGAGGTATGTCTTAGATCCTTTTTTTTTTCCCGTTTGAGAGTTTTTGCATAAGTAATTACGTTGTTCGGATTAATTTGCACGCTACTGTATATTCTTGGAAGTTTATAGGAGGAAGGATTTCCTAAATTACGATTTTGGCCATTTTAAAATTACATTTTCTTGGGGAAGTTCTAGTTTTAGGTTCACTATAATCGAAGTGACGTTCGCTATAAACGAAAATATTAAAGTATTTTTAATGTATGTGGGTCGGGCCCAATTATTAAGGTTCACTGTAGCCGAATGTTCACTATATCCAGAGCTGACTGTATATTCATTCTACACTTCAGGTCATACTCGATCACAACGCGATAACACGCTAGAAATTCCACTTCACACATCGTCTCTGTATTCCTCATCTTTCACTGTTGCTACCTCTCGTCACTGGAACTCTCTGCCGCCTGAAGTCAAGGGCTGCCGAACATTGAAATCTTTCAAATCCAAGTTAGAAAATTATCTTATGACGAGTTGCCAAACTAACTTACTATTATGACAAGTGTTGTATTGCGTGTTTCCACGTATTCACATTTTTTTTATGTTCTAGTGATATTTAACTTATTTTATATTTTTGTTTTCATATTTTCCGATAATGATATATCTCTAATGTGATAAGTTGAGCTGTATATAATCATAATTTTCCTTACTGTGTGTACTTAAAAATATTGTATTCATTGTATGCTTTGTACTGCACTATTTTATTACTACTATTAGTATTATTATTACTATTAAGCCTGTTATTATTGTTATTATCATTATTATTATTGCTCTTCTTATTTATTATCATTATTATTATTATTATTATTATTATTATCAATAATTGTCTTATTTTTTTATACTTTGTATGCCTCATGTATTTTTGATCTGCTGTTCACATTTTATTATGCTTTTTTCTTTCTTTCTCTATGTTTTATATTATGTCTGATGTCTTCTCACTTGTTGTTTACATTTTATTATTATTATTATTATTATTATTATTATTATTATTATTATCTTGTTCAGTTTTGTGTGTAAATTTGTAGTGTTTTTGTAACGCTGTTTTTACTCCTGGTTGAGTGTAAGAGAAGGCCGTTTGGCCTTAACTCTGCCAGGTTAAATAAATCATTATTATTATTATTATTATTATTATTATTATTATTATTATTGTCTTATTTTTTTATACTTTGTATGCCTCATTTATTTTTGACCTGCTGTTCACATTTTATTATGCTTTTTTCTTTCTTTCTCTTTTTTATATTATGTCTGATTTCTTCTTACTTGTTGTTTACATTTTATTATTATTATCTTGTTCAGTTTTGTGTAAAATTGTAGTGTAATTTGTAAATTTGTAGTGTTTTTGTAACGCTGTTTTTACTCCTGGTTGAGTGTAAGAGAAGGCCGTATGGCCTTAACTCTGCCAGGTTAAATAAATTATTATTATTATTATTATTATTATTATTATTATTATTATTATTATGAAAAAATCTGTGGTCTCTACATATCCCCCCCTCCATTGCTGACCATGGCTCTACTCGCGCAAGTAAACAAACCCCTGCCTATAATAAAGGAACGGCAAACATGTTTTATTCGACAACATAGTTTCTCTGTCTGCTCATGACGAAGCAAATAATATGCATATGAGGTATACACTGAACAATGGCTATGGCCCACCATTTCTACTTCCTGAGTAGAGTTGGGCAACACGATTCTTTTTCAGAAGTCGATTCCAACGATTCAATCATACATTACGAATCGATTCTAACGATTCGTTCACGATTCTTCTCAGTCTGCGATTCCAACTATTCTTTTGAATCGTCAACGAGTTCACGATTCTTCCTACTCTGCGATTCCAACGATTCGTCAACGAACGACTTATGGCAAAGTGCATCAACATCGGTTAAAAACGCACTAATCATAGATTACGAAACGACGGTTAAACAGTAACCATGGTTAAAATGTAATTTCTGTGCACCATTCACAATCACCGATTACTTAAACATGGCTAGCTGACACCTCATTTAACCAGAGTAAAGTCTATGATGGTACACTGTTTCTACAAAATGACTAAAGGAAAGCATCCATGCCGCTGCGAAGACAATAGTCAACGTCTAAAAACGACTGTGCTCACTCCATTCTATATCGAAATGAACGTGTCCTACATTTTCGCGTTGCATTTGTTTGCCTTTCGGCTGTTATATTTACGAGTTGCATTTCTGTGTTGTTAGGTTAAAATCGTACAAAATGGAAAATTGGATGCAAAAATGATTATATCCCAATGTGAGGTTGAAGTATTGATAGACTTACTTACTATATGTAAATATATTATATAAAAAAGAAGTAATATCCATGAAGGAAAAGGATGCAAAAGATGAGTAGGAAAGTGTGTACGATCTAGGATCCCATTTACACCAGGGATTTGTTCATTATCCTTTAGATCCATCCAGAACCTCTCTTTCTTCAGCCAGTGACATAGAGAAAGAGATATTCGAGTATTCCCTCTTAAAATACAGAAAATAATAGTTACATAGAATCGTAACATAATCAGCCGATCCATAGGAGAAATATGACTGTTTTTGTGTTATATCAAGTGATCCATTTGTAGATTTTGATAAACGAAATCCCTCCTGAAATTTTCTGTCACCTAATTCCTCGTAAGAATTCTCTCTTTCCACTAAAGAAACTTCACGCTCACGCTTTATCCAAGTAATTCCAAGTATTTTACAATAATAATCGTCTTTGAAATAAACATCTGTGGCTCTGGCCGCCATTTTGCTTTACTTGTTCTACTAATCACTGGTTATCTTCGTTAACCACTCAAATATGGCCGGTTAGAGATTACTGTAGTTAACCTCCTATTTAAGTCGTAACCGAGGTCGATCCACTGTAAAAATGCTTAACCACGGGTTAGGTGACAATTTTAACCGGTGGTTACACTAACCGACGTTGATGCACGTGGTCTTTAGAGGACACTTTCCTTTGCAAACCACGCGTAGAACAAAAACGTTCTACATCTCTCTCATAGATGGCATAAGAGGCGAGACATTGGACTGTCTCTTTCTCATTGGCTGGAACCATTCGGCATGACCTCCATTAGTCCTCAAAATTACCCAAGATAATGTTTCTAAATTATAATTTATCAACTGAACCTTATTATGAAGTACATTTGTTGCATTACATCTCTATTTAACTATGCAAATTTCAGGTTCGTGTTCATTATTTTTCACACTTAACAAATGCAGTATTTTGATTTCACTCTCGCTCGGGAGCATTCGGCACGGTTCGGAAATGTTCGTTGACAGGTTACATCAAACAAGTAAATAGAATCGTGGGTTACGATCCATGTCAATTCGTTACTATTCTTTTGAACGACGATTCGTTACGATTCTTTTGAACGACGATTCGTTACTATTCTTTTGAACGACGATTCGTTGATACCACGAATCGATTCGTTCGATTCTTTATTATTAGTCGTTCGAATGAACGATTCGTTCACGAATCGACCCAACTCTATTCCTGAGTGCTTCGTATGACTTCCTAATTTTGTTTCAAGCAACTTGTATTCCCTGTGTTCAGTCTTTTTGTGTAATATTGCAACCTTCTACTTTTTGCTGAAAAATATTTTACACAGACTGAACACCAGTCACTTTGAGCGGGAAGTAGAAAGTGGTAAGAAGTTACCCCGACTGGTAAAAAGTTGTATTATAGATTGTACTGGCCTCGCTACCATTATGGCTGCCATTTCATAGCGAAGTTGCAAATGTTTTCCTTGTATTGATTTCAAATTATTATCCAGGTCTTATGCCACATTCCCTACGGCGTCAGTGATAGCTGGCACTACAAAGCATTTCATATTCCGCATTTGCATGTTTTTATATTTTATTTCACTTTACGAATAGAAGTACAAAGAGACAGTAATGTATTTCTAACTCTGTTTAAGACCTTTTCAAGGAAATGCATATTTTTCAGCGTTTGTAGTACCGAAAAGCCATTTTAGGTATGACGTCTGCTATCAATGTGCCTACTTGTGTGTGTACATTAATTCTATAAATATTGGACGCATTTCGTTAATATTCGATATTTCGTGTGTTTTTCTGGGTATAGTACATACGGATTTAACATTGCCATCAGAAACCTATCTATAAAAACCATGAAGAAATAACTAAATCAGTGGGCCATGTTTATGGCTCGGTTAAGACAGAAGTTTTATATAATATTCTTATTGAATTTGGTATTCTCAAGAAACTACTTCGATTAATTAAAATATGTCTCAGTGAAACTTACAGCAGAGTCCGTATAGGCCAGTTTCTGTCTGATATTTTTCCAATCCATTGCGTGCTAAAGCAAGGAGATGCACTATCACCTTTACTTTTTAACTTTGCTCTAGAATATACCATTAGGAAAGTTCAGGATAACAGGCAGGGTTTGGAGTTGAATGGGTTACAGCAGCTGCTTGTCTATGCGGATGACGTGAATATGTTAGGAGAAAATACACAAACTATTAGGGAAAAACACGGGAATTTTACTAGAAGCAAGTAAAGAGCTAGGCCTAGGTTTGGAAGTAAATCCCGAAAAGACAAAGTATATGATTGTCTCGTGACCAGAATATTGTACGAAATGGAAATATAAAAATTGGAGATTTATCCTTCGAAGAGGTGAAAAAATTCAAATATATTGGAGCAACAGTAACAAATATAAATGACACTCGGAAGAAAATTAAACGGAGAATAAATGTGGGAAATGCCTGTTATTATTCGGTTGAGAAGCTTATGTCATCCAGTCTGCTGTCAAAAAATCTGAAAGTTAGAATTTATAAAACAGTTATATTACCTGTTGTTCTGTATGGTTGTGAAACTTGGACTCTCACTTTGAGAGAAGAACAGAGATTGAGTGTGTTTGAGAATAAAGTTCTTAGGAAAACATTTGGGGTTAAGAGGGATGAAGTTACAGGAGAATGGAGAAAGTTACACAACACAGAACTGCACGCATTGTATACTTCACCTGACATAATTAGAAACATTAAATCCAGACGTTTGAGATGGGCAGGGCATGTAGCACATATGGGCGAATCCAGAAATGCAATAGAGTGTTAGTTGGGAGGCCTGAGGAAAAAGGACCTTTGGGGAGGCCGAGACGTAGATGGGAGAATAATATTAAAATGGATTTGAGTGAGGTGGGATATAATGATAGAGACTGGATTAATCTTGCTCAGGATAGGGACCAATGGCGGGCTTATGTGGGGGCGGCAATGAACCTGCGGGTTCCTTAAAAGCCAGTAAGTAAGTGAACTATGTTTAGAAATTGGCAGCTTTGATAATTTATAAAACAAAATAATGTCATTTATGGTTACTAAATCAAAGCCTGAAATAAAGTTTTACAAAATATTGTAAAGGCACGCTATTTACAAACACGACCCAATGATTAACTGATCTCGTTTTTTTTAATACACTCTTTAACATCTGTGGTCATATCGCATGTTTAGGATCTGTGGGTATACCAGTAAGCCGTTGTTGCTATTGGTCAGTTTGTTTCCATTGTGTGTTGTAGATGGCTTGTCTTCATGTGACTGATTATAGATTTCGATTAATGTTGATGATATTGGTGATTGGAGCGGTGATGAATAATGGCATGTAAATTTCCAATCCGCCATTTGTCTTTGTGACTAGCGAAACCATGAAAAACCCCAGTCAGATTGGTCGGCCACGGGTTTTGAATCCGGAACCTTCCGAATGCGAGTCTCGAACGCTACCGTCTGAGCCAACTCCCTCAGTAATTCATTGAATTTATATATGTACAGGAATCAATTCATTGAGAAAGTCCGCTCATGAAATACGGTTTCCACAGATAAATCCGTGCTAATCATAGTAGGCTATGATTCATTAAAAACAATTGAGTACATTTAATGGAAGCCGAACAAATGAGTGCGTTTAATAAAAGCCGTTGTTTACATAGCCTACTACATAATGAGTAATTCTTTATCAGCTGTCTCCAATTGTAAGTCAAAGTACAGTAAATGAAACGTAATCTTAATTTTATTTTTGTCGGAGGAGAGTTTCGTAACTGATCCGCCTATTGCTTGGCAGAATGAGGAATTCCGTCTGCGAATTAACATAAATATCGATACCTAGCGAATTAATTTATCACGAAACATAGGCCTATAAATATCGATAGCGAATTAATTTATCACGAAACATAGGCCTGTAAATATCGATAGCGAATTAATTTATCACGAAACATAGGCCTGTAAATATCGATAGCGAATTAATTTATCATTAAACATAGGCCTGTAAATATCGATAGCGAATTAATTTATCACGAAACATAGGCCTGTAAATATCGATAGCGAATTAATTTATCATTAAACATAGGCCTGTAAATATCGATAGCGAATTAATTTATCACGAAACATAGGCCTGTAAATATCGATAGCGAATTAATTTATCACGAAACATAGGCCTGTAAATATCGATAGGGAATTAATTTATCATTAAACATAGGCCTGTAAATATCGATAGCGAATTAATTTATCACGAAACATAGGCCTGTAAATATCGATAGCGAATTAATTTATCACGAAACATAGGCCTATAAATATCGATAGCGAATTAATTTATCATTAAACATAGGCCTGTAAATATCGATAGCGAATTAATTTATCACGAAACATAGGCCTGTAAATATCGATAGCGAATTAATTTATCACGAAACATAGGCCTGTAAATATCGATAGCGAATTAATTTATCACGAAACATAGGCCTGTAAATATCGATAGCGAATTAATTTATCACGAAACATAGGCCTGTAAATATCGATAGCGAATTAATTTATCACGAAACATAGGCCTATAAATATCGATAGCGAATTAATTTATCATTACGATAGCGAATTAATTTACCATGAAACATAGGCCTGTAAATATCGATAGCGAATTAATTTACCATGAAACATGTGAATATCGATAGCAAATTAATTTATCATGAAGGATATAAATATCGATATTTTCATTGTTATGTACAGAATAATTAACATTTAATTTACAACCCTGCTCTACGAGTCGTTCATATATTATGCATGGAATTGTGGTTTTCACAAAACTAACTTGGGAACGACATACTTGGCATTTAAATAAATTATACAAGATTTTTATTTCTTTAAATTAAAAAGTTTGGGAGTGATGTTACCATTAAAATGCAGGGTGAATCAAGAGTCTGGAACCGTATAAATATCTTCCATATGCTTGATTTTCTATTACTATAGGGGTTACCAGTATTTGTAAAACCAAATGCTCTACCAGTGACACACATTCGAGTCTAGCCCTCAGCTATCTCAAAAGCCGCCATTTTGAATGCAACTTTGAAATGTTAAATGTAAGGGGGTCGTGTAGGTACTCAGAATCGTGTGAAATTGTCTGAAAAGAACAATGGTGCAATCTGTTTTGAGATATCTCTAATCGTTTTCAAGCTATTTACAGATAACTGTAATAATGATACAAACATTGGTTACTCCATCTACAGATATTTTGTAACATGGTAAAGTACTAAGGAGGCTTTGGAAAAGACATTTTTATGCAATTATGGTAATTAACTTTGACATAACATTATACTAAGTGTACTGTCATTAAAATAACCATCGTTACCATAACAGATAAATTTTGTAGGACCAAAAATTAATCTTTACGTAGATTTTTCGCCCAACAGTGCATATATACTGTGGAATCCCGGCCACCAAGTCACTAAATTCAGTGCGCTTCTTGTGTGATGCCAGTTGATTTAATATATATGCCATATAATATAGAGTAAGGCCACAAAGGGAAAAACACTAGAGGACGGGGATTCGATCCGGTGCTGTGGATTGAACTTCGGCGTAGCTCAGTGGTCAGAGCGCTTGGCACGTAGAACCGAGGACCCGGGTTCGATCCCCGGCGCCGGAGCGAATTTTTCTCCTCTAATAACCAAAGAATTTTTTTAATTTTGACTTTTATTGAGTGTACTTGAAAAGGTTTATAATTGTGTCCAAAGACTGAAATATAAATACATAAAAAAATAAAATAAAATTGGCAACACTTCACCAGCTTTTTTCTATCATTCCCATCGGAACGCAGCTGGCTATACTCTGGCCCCAGTACGGCAAACTGACGAACTTCCATGATCTATGTTGCATCATAAGATCATCCAACCAGTACAGACTTTCATGAGACGTAGCCAAGGCTCGGCAGTTTCTAAGTAACAGTTGAAGGGGAGAAAAAACTGAAATAGGAGTGGTAGCCTTGGCAACACGATGAAGGAAGAACCTGTAATGAGGAAGTACTGCATGTGTCATCTGGATGAAGATTTGGGATTCTCCTTGCAGACGAAAGTGACATCAGCTTGATCTTCTTAATCGAGGAAGAAGTCATGCTGTGTCGTAATCTCCGGAAACCCCAAGACGTTTTAATAGAAGACCTTGCCACCCACCGCGCTTGTAAACATGTTAATGGGGCAAAAATCTCGTCTTGCTGATTTGGGCGGGTGACTCAGTGGAGAAAGACGAGCGTCTTTGTGGGTGGATCTCCTCGTGATACCCCATTCTTGTAACTCTGCAGCTCTTACAAAGGGCACGTCTTTGATGTATCCATGATATCGAACTTTTATAAAGTCGCTATTAAATTTAGCAAGATGTCATCGGTGTTCATCGGTCCTGGTGGTAATGTGGTGGTGGTGGTGGTGGTACTTACTTACTGGCTTTTAAGGAACCTGGTGCTTCATTGCCGCCCTCACATAAGCCCGCCATTGGTCCCTATCCAGAGCAAGATTAATCCAGTCTCTATCATCATATCCCACCTCCCTCAAATCAATTTTAATATTATCTTCCCATCTACATCTCGGCATCCCTAAAGGTCTTTTTCCCTCCGGCCTCCTAACTAACACTCTATATGCATTTCTAGATTCGCCCATACTTGCTACATGCCCTGCCCATCCCAAACGTCTGGATTTAATGTTCCTAATCATGTCAGGTGAAGAATACAATGCGTGCAGTTCTGTGTTGTGTAACTTTCTCCATTCTCCTGTAACTTCATCCCTCTTTGCCCCAAATATTTTTCTAAGCACCTTATTCTCAAACACCCTTAACCTATGTTCCTCTCTCAAAGTGAGAGTCCAAGTTTCACAACCATACAGAACAACCGGTAATATGACTGTTTTATAAATTCTAACTTTCAGATTTTTTGACAGCAGACTGGATGATAAAAGTTTCTCAACCGAATAATAACAGACATTTCCCATATTTATTCTGTGTTTTATTTCCTCCCGAGTATCATTTATATTTGTTACTGTTGCTCCAAGATATTTGAACTTCTCCACCTCTTCAAAAGATAAATTTCCAGTTTTTATATTTCCGTTTCGTACAATATCCTGGTCACGAGACATAGTCATATATATCCCGAAAAGACATAGTCATGTCTTTTCGGGATTTACTTCCAAACCTATCTCTTTACTTGCTTCAAGTAAAATTCGTATATTACCTACGAAATAAAAGACGAATCTCTAATTCCTTTAAGGGAATCGAACCTAAACCCTCGGGTTTGCAGGCCAGAAGCGCTACGGGTTGATTCACGGCCAAGAACTTGTTTTGTACAATAATAATAATAATAATAATAATAATAATAATAATAATAATAATAATAATAATTATATGTTTAAACCGCAAGGTTTTCTAGTCTGTACTCATTCTGACAGCTGAAAACTCGCTCTCTATTCTTCCTGCTGACACACATACCGACTGACACAATACGTATTCTTCACACATATAAAATGCGCGAAGAACTCAACAAGTTGCCAGCGACTAACACGAGTCAAGGCTCGGCGCCTATGATGGGCCCTTGGGGGGGAGGGTCTTAATATTCAGCGCAAACGGAGCGGATTCCTGCTCGATGTCCAATGACTGCCTTTCTTTCATACTGAATTATTTCGCTATGTGCTTGGCCTGCCGAGTTTCTTTGTTGGCGCCAGGGGTGGGCAAACTTTGTGTTCTGCCAGTTTATGCAGATTAACACTTTGCTGTCGGACCAGCCTCTAGTGGTCAGAGCTTCTGGCTATAGTTCATGAGGTCCCAGGTTCGATTCCCGGTTAGAGCACAGGAATTTTTCCTTAAAGGGGATTATTCCTGTGTTCGTCCATGGTCTGGAATTTAGGTTAAGTTTAGATTTAAGACCTCTCCTGGCACCACATTATCATAATCATCCTATCACATCATCGGGGTAATGTAACTCCCAACCTCAGAAGTGGGTTACAACTAAGCCACGGCCAGGAGAGAAGACCAGAAATGTCGAAAAGACAACCTGGTGGCATTGGATATAAAAATAATAAAAATAACACTTTACTGTCGGTTTTGGCCTACTTCTGCACTGGCGTTCGAAGATAGCTGACCTAAATTTCTTATCGTGTAAATCAGTGTATTCAATCTTTTTTGCTAGCGTATCCCTGCTTATTCCTCCTAGCATACCTAGCGCTTAATGCCCGCGCACGAAGTCAAGGTCAGAAAAATGCGCTTCCTTTGACATCACTGATCTAGTATATACAGTCACAAAGCTCAATACTTGCTAAATATGCAAACATAGATAGTTGCTCACCACCAGGATCGCTACTATGCCCTCATCATAGACTCTTTCCCTAGCAGACGATAAAATGTATTGTACTTTCGATATCGTGTTCTTTTGAAAAAATTAACACCTTCCTTCCACTAT
Organism: Periplaneta americana; assembly: GCA_025594305.2. Lineage (NCBI taxonomy): Eukaryota > Metazoa > Arthropoda > Insecta > Blattodea > Blattidae > Periplaneta > Periplaneta americana. The sequence goes on along the minus strand of JAJSOF020000003.1, from coordinate 201,534,083 downwards.
TGAAATATGAAATACACAAGGTTTATACATTATTTTCATAAAATATTGTGAATTTTATTAGTAACAACAATGTAATTTATTCGTCACAACAATAATTCCTTTCTAAAATTCGCCTTAAACGCTCTCGTCAACAATTGGATCTTCACTCAACACAATATTCGTTATAGCACTCCACCGACGACAATGACAATTTACTTGGACTACTACGAACAACAATGAACTGTTAATCTTAACTAATATATACAAAGCACTATTTGCAAATCAGAACTATCAGTTCTCAGTTCACAGTTCTTCTATCTCAGTCACTCGAGTTCACAGTATCTCGAACCACAGACCTTCAGAGACAGTTCACTGTACTCGAACTCAGGTCCCTCCAACTGCGGTCCACTGCACTCGAACTCAGGTCCCTCCAACTGCGGTCCACTGCACTCGAACTCAGGTCCCTCCAACTGCGGTCCACTGCACTCGAACTCAGGCCTTCGGATGCTGATACAGTTGCGGACGCACACTCGAGTCGAACTCCGGTACACAAGACTGGCTTGCTTGCTCTTGCTTTCTCACTGACTGAATAACTGAAAACTCTGTCGTTCCTTCGCGTCCGTAATTTATAACCACAGCGACGTAGCCTCGAAAGTTCCACGCGTCTCTAGAGATGGCACTCCAGAAAAATCCAGAGCCCTCTCCTCTCTACCAGCACCAGATGCGCGCGCACTCTCGCTCCACTCTCTCGCCGCGTTGGCCCTTTCCCCTCTCCGCCGCGCGCCATCCCAAAGTGCTCCGCGCGATCTTCTCTCTTGCGGGACGCTGGTCGAGAGTTCGAATCTCACGTCGCTGTCACAATATATATTATATTCTATAAACTCACCTTCCTGGATCTTTCGGAAGAAGGATAACTCAAACCTATTTTTCCTACAATTTATAGTACTACAAACGTCTCCTTGTTCTATATTATTATTAATATTATTGTATTTTAGCCATTTACAGTTATTACAACCGATAACGAACATTTCACAGTTTACATAGCATTTTCACAAAAATGCGAAATACGGCACAGTCAATGCCTTTTCGATCTAGACCAGGCCGTAATGTATGTTCGGGTTTTCTATTTCAGTGTATGGAGCTCAGTGAAATATTATATTATAACTTTATTGCGTATCATTGCTAAGCTTTATTTAGTGTAATGTGTCCATAAGTTCCGTTTACTTCTTGTTGCATAATATGTTGCAGAAATAATTACAAAACTGTGTTATTTTAATGTGAAGAGAATTTTACGTGTTAACATAATCTGTTCGCGTCAACATTTCAAGTTTAGAATGGAAGCTATTTTGAGGTTTAATAAAAAAGAATTTATATTGTGATTTCAATTTACCACATCCACCTTTCTTAATTTTAGACAAAACATTTACCATACCACTCCTATGAAATTAGTGTACGTACAATTGTGTTACTTCGTCTCTTAAGTAGTAGATAAATACAATAATTCAGTACTCGATTGTAGTATTAAAATGCAGACAAACAATGTCCGGGTATCATACATGACATTATGCTTGATTATAATGTATGATTGCGAATTTAGGAATGTAAGTTAAATATAGTAAACATAACGTATAATTTTCATATGAATGGCAAGGCATTGGAGATCACTAAATTTAGACAGAAAGGGGCAACTGGTACAGTAAACATAACCTATAATTTCAACATATCTAAATATTCGTGCGGTGCAATTGAAAATTATTGAATCGTGCATAAATGAATGTACAAGAATTTCGCAATATTTAATCGAAATAAAGGCAGGTATTACACATACGAACAACGTAATTTTCACACCATAAATAATATTACACCTTAACTCGCAAGTGAATTATGTCTGAAGTGTCTCATAATCGTTGTTTTAAATTTTATTAATGGAATTACACTACATTTTAGAGAAACATATGTTACTTTTTATGCATTCCAACTAATTTATATGGTTGAAACGCCGCCCTTCGTGATCGGGTTGAGCGAGTCACATGGTCTGCCTTACGGCCTGTATTAGATCACGATGGCTGTGGCACAGTCTATTGTTCCTAGTACTCACAGCGCTCCAAGCGGCTAACAACTATCGCGAGAATTGCAAAATCATCCCAAGCTTCGTGACTGTATATAGTAGACTGTGATAATACTGCTTACAGCGTTTTTGCAGTATAACGTGCTGCATCAACAGGTATATGCATGGTCTTCAGTGAATAATAATGACTAGACTTCGTGGAATTGCCACGAGAATCGCAAGGTTTACTGCGCACGCAGTATAGACTGTATGAGAAGGAGGCGTGCAAACGATGGAGTATGCCTGTAATGTAAACACTGAGCAATATACTGCGGTTACAATAAAACCTGTATCCTGCATTCAAGAAATATAATGAATGATCATTGAAGTAGGAAATGTCTAAACATGTAAATACACAATTATTTTGTAGTGAGATATATTAACTCTTAAAATTTAATGTAATATACTCACATCATCCTTGAATATGTGCATTGCAGTGAAGAGTTACGTACATTTTGAGCGACTGCAAAGTAACCTCCTCCGATGGTCACTCAAACAGTTTTTATATTGGGAAAATGTACGTTCAACATCAAACGATGTAATAGGTGCATATTTGAAGAACGGAAAGTCACTACTTTTTAGTACACCAACTTCAGACGTCTTGTCGTGACCTGATAGTACATCATTTATAATACGAAGTTGTGAATAGGCAGAACTTTTAGCAATAATATTTCTCAACTTACATTTCACTTTTTCTGAAATTAGTGAATTGTTATTTTGGATAACGGTTTGTGATACTTTATTCACTATATTAAGGGCTTCTGAGAGTTGTAGTTTAGACGATTCTAACAGGTTGATGCTTTTGGACACGATTTTAAAATTAGAATCAATGAACAGAATATCTTCCAATAGCTGTTCAGAAGGCAATGATTTTATAGCTGCAACAGCGGAACTGTCTGTGCTATCCAATGCATCAATTACCTCCATTATTTTGCCGTAATGTTCTGCATAATAATTAACAGCATCCAACCACGTTCTCCAACGGGTCAAGACTGGCTGCGGGGGTAAGGGTATTCCAGGGGCAATTATTTGGAACAGCAACACACTCATTCCAGTATGTTTGATTGAATTCTTGTCTGCACTGAACAAATGTTAAGCTTTGACTATTCCAACCACAGTAATGCAAAAACAAGTGCTTACATAGGTACACATTAGCTGTAGCTGCTCTATCTATTTGGACCGGTCACATCCCTTAACATGAACTGCTTATACTACGAGACCGGGCGGTCGCTCACCTCTTCTATACTACCGTAAATCGGCAACCTGATTGCATGCTGCGTGTGGCAATTCAAGGAAGTCTAATAATGACCTTTTCTTGGGGGTTGTAAAACTGCATTCTAAGGGATTGTGCAGGCATAACGGAAAACAATTTGTGCCTTAACATGTGATGAATGCATTTTGAAATTGATAGCAGCAGTCGTTTTCAGAGTGCGTATCCGATGAAGATATCACAAATGTTACACGGAATGAAAAAGGTGGTGAAAATGAAAAACACGGCGATGAAGATGGCGGTGATAAAAATGTTGTAGAAGAGAAAGATAAGACTCCAAGTGTTACTGAAGTGATATCTCATCTAAATAATGTAATGTCTCGGTTGGAAAGGCAAACCGTGCTCGTCTCCTCCATCTTGCTAATATAAAACAATAATTATAATAGTAATGGTAATAATAATAATAATAGTAGTAATAATAGTAATAATAATAATAGTAATAGTAATAATAATAGTAGTAATAATAATAATAGTAATAATAATAATAATAATAATAATAATAATACTATCACTTTTGTTGGCGTCGTACAAAATTTTGTCCAATATTCTTTTGAAAAGATTAACTCCATATGTACATTAAATTATTGGGGATCATCAGTGTGGTTTTAGGCGTAATAGATCAAATATTGACCAGATATTTTGTATTCGACAGATAATGGAGAAAAAATGGGAGTATAAGGGTACAATGCATCAGTTATTCTTAGATTTCAAAAAAGCATATGACTCGGTTAAGAGAAGTTTTATATGATATTCTTATTGAATTTGGTATTCCCAAGAAACTAGTTAGATTAATTAAAATGTGTCTCAGTGAAACGTACAACAGAGTCCGTATAGGTCAGTTTCTGTCAGATGCGTTTCCCATTTACTGTGGGCTAAAGCAAGGAGATGCACTATCACCTTTACTTTTTAACTTTGCTCTAGAATATGCCATTAGGAAAGTTCAGGATAACAGAGAGGGTTTGGAATTGAACGGGTTACATCAGCTGCTTGTCTATGCGGATGACGTGAATATCCACAAACGATTAGGGAAAACACGGAAATTTTACTTGAAGCAAGTAAAGAGATAGGTTTGGAAGTAAATCCCGAAAAGACAAAGTAATGATTATGTCTCGTGACGAGAATATTGTACGAAATGGAAATATAAAAATTGGAAATTTATCCTTTGAAGAGGTGGAAAAATTCAAGTACCTTGAAGCAACAGTAACAAATATAAATGACACTCGGGAGGAAATTAAACGCAGAATAAATATGGGAAATGCCTGTTATTATTCGGTTGAGAATCTTTTATCATCCAGTCTGCTGTCAAAAAATCTGAAAGTTAGAATTTATAAAACAGTTCTATTACCGGTTGTTCTGTATGGTTGTGAAACTTGGACTCTCACTTTGAGAGAGGAACATAGGTTAAGGATGTTTGAGAATAAGGTGCTCAGGAAAATATTTAGGGCTAAGCGGGATGAAGTTACAGGAGAATGGAGAAAGTTACACAACACAGAACTTCACGCATTGTATTCTTCACCTGACATAATTAGGAACATTAAATCCAGACGTTTGAGATGGACAGGGCATGTAGCACGTATGGGCGAATCTAGAAATGCATATGGAGTGTTAGTTGGGAAGCCGGTGGAAAAAGACCTTTAGGGAGGCCGAGACGTAGATGGGAGGATAATATTGAAATGGACTTGAGGGAGGTGGGATATGATGATGGAGAATGGATTAATGTTGCTCAGGATAGGGACCAAAGGCGGGCATATGTGAGGGCGGCAATGAACCTTCGGGTTCCTTAAAAGCCAGTAAGTAAGTAAGTATAAGAATAATAATAATAATAGAAACCATCGTTTCTTTTTCATAGGAAATGTCTCCAAAATACAGAATTACAAAAGAAAACAAATGACGACGAAAAGTGTAATAAGTCGTAAATTTATTTGTTCGTTGTAGCCGTAAGAATATTTGTACATATGACCCATTAATTACGAGGTCAGATATCGATCGCTAGAGATGCATCCGAAGTAAATATTGGACCCGGCGGCTTTGCGAGCCCACGGAACCATGTGTAACGAGGACAGTGATGTGTGTGTGAACTGGTTTGCCGATGTCCGCTGGAACGGAAACGTTTTGTGAATACATTCATGATTTCTTTTTCCGCGCCCCTTCTGATCTGACGGCTTTATTGGATTATAAAAACAGGGGGTCTTTTTTCTTCCTCCCTTGACGAGTAGACACTCCAGGACCAGCCAGATGCTCGGCATTTTTAGGCCGGTTTCAATCTCTATGACATTGTCCTGCAAATTTGTTGTTTTGAGTGTGTGACTAAATTTTGTTTTGAATGCTTGTGAAGTAATTTTCACCAGACTTTTAAAACATAACAAGTGGCTTGTGCAGAAAATGCTGCAAACTAAGTTCATTAGACGTTCAAATATACATTTTTCAGATTTATTTTCAATGAAGAACACCAGACATTCTGAAAGTTATTTGCTTCCATAACAATGAAACATACTCTCTCTCGAACCAATACTGAAGAGAACCACGCATATAAATATCTACACCACACCGCCATTAAATATATGAAAAAGACCCAACCCCACTTGATTAGTAACTATAAAAATATTTGAATTTTAATAATATTATTATCTTACGTAAGTTTTATAGCTTTCAATAACATATACTATATATACTACATAGCCGCCATTCAGTAAAATATAGAAATCAAAATCTAATTTAAGTTATTCTCTACATCTACTTATATAACCCCAAAACGTTTCACTTTCATATCATCAATATAGCATTAAAATGTATAATTAATTAAAAATAGTCACATCATGGCATTAACTACAATAATATTTCATTTCTAATGGTAATAATGTCATCAAACCACCTCAAGTTTTGTAGTTTTTAATTTCCAATACACAGCTGTATCCAGAAAATTACACACCACAGAATCGAACCTGTAAATTATTTTTAGTAAGTTAAGTTTTTAATAACCAATTTAATTTGAGCTCTAAATATATCAGCATTTTTGCAGATCATGGCCTTCGTGTAATATTGTTTACTGTAGTATGTGTTTTGTTTTGTTTTATTCTGAAATGCAATTATCTAGTTTAGCTAGGTCTCAAAACTGACGACAGATGGATTTTGGAAAATAGGAAAATTATGTTGAAAAATTGACATTACACTGAAAACTACTATTTTTCTGAAAAACTTTGGTTCCAAGCTTCAAAATGAGGAATCATTTATTAAAATCCGTTCAGCCATTTTCCCGTTATTTCCATTACCAGTTTAGATTTATTTTTGTCGCGAATATTTTATTTTTATACCGCACTTTTATCTTCGAACTACCATTAAAAAGTCAGAAGTGATATCATTATCGGTAGCCCCATGTCATAGATAATACAAGTGACAAAAACTGGACACCTATATTTATGGTAATACAGGGTGAACATGTCATTAATTTCAGGGGGTTATTCTTTGAGCTATTTCAAACAAAAACGTTTAATATAATTTTGCTCGTTTTTGCTTCCTTTTCGAGATAATTTTTTATATGAAGCATTTCATAGCGTGTTTTGTGAAAACCATTGATTTAATTCCCAATATGCTCAGTCAATTTAATAGAGCAGTGTATTATGATAATAAATTATTAAAAGAATTTTAGTTCTGTCCTTTAAATGCGCAGGAATTTGATCGGAACAAATGTAGACCTAACTTTTCAAGGTTTTGTTTCCGATTTGTAATTATGTTTAATTACACTATCCCTTGTTTTAAATGTGTTTTTCTTTCATTTGAAAACAATTAGCCCTATGAACAATTCCTGACATATATTTAGATTTATTTAATAATACCATATACATAGAAAAACGCTTTAGTCAACACCTGTGGAGTAACGGTTAGCGCGTCTAGCCGTGAAACCAGGTGGTCCGGGTTCGATTCCCGGTTGGGATAAGTTACCTGGTTGAGGTTTTTTCCGGGGTTTTCCCTCAACCCAATATGAGCAAATGCTGGGTAACCTTAGGGGTTGGATCCCGGACTCATTTCACCGACATTATCACCTTCATCTCATTCAGACGCTAAATAACTTATGATGTTGATAAAACGTCGTAAAATAACCTACTAAAATAAAATAAAAAAAGCGCTATATGAAAGTACCCCGAAAAAGCAAAGCTCGTGTTCGGGGACAGTTCCGTTCCCATTATTTTAGTTTTAATTGAAATTTCCATTCCGTATTCCTCAGAAATGAGTTGTAATTGGAAAACAGAACGTTGGAGGCCATCTTCAGAGTCTGCTAATAATATTACATCATCTGGAAACAGTTATATATATATATATATATATATATATATATATATATATATATAACTTTGAATTCCTATTGATGTTCAAATTACCATTATTGTTTTTTTCCAGTTTCTAATCATATGATCCGTATAATTATAGAAATTATAATGGGATAGGCTACAACCTTGGCGAACACCTTGATTAATTGATTTCCATTCAGTTTGGTTATTTCGGATACATTCTAAAATACAATTTTCACAATATAAATTATAGGTTGCATTTATTAATTGGTTTTGAACATGATCTTCTTTCATAATATCAGATAACGTTTTACAATTAACTTCATCGAAAGCCTTTTTAAAATCGATAAAAACCAAATGTGTCTCTATTAAACTCTTTGTTTTTCTATTATCATTTTTAGAGTAAAGTACGTTAAAATAAATACACCTCATAAATAATAATAATAATAATAATAATAATAATAATAATAATACTTACAAATGGCTTTTAAGGAACCCGAAGGTTCATTGCCGCCCTCACATAAGCCCGCCATCGGTCCCTATCCTGTGCAAGATTAATCCAGTCTCTATCATCATATCCCACCTCCCTCAAATCCATTTTAATATTATCCTCCCATCTACGTCTCGGCCTCCCCAAAGGTCTTTTTCCTTCCGGCCTCCCAACTAACACTCTATATGCATTTCTGGATTCGCCCATACGTGCTACATGTCCTGCCCATCTCAAACGTCTGGATTTAATGTTCCTAATTATGTCAGGTGAAGAATACAATGCGTGCAGTTCTGTGTTGTGTAACTTTCTCCATTCTCCTGTAACTTCATCCTGCTTAGCCCCAAATATTTTCCTAAGCACCTTATTCTCAAACACACTTAACCTATGTTCCTCTCTCAAAGACAGAGTCCAAGTTTCACAACCGTACAGAACAACCGGTAATATAACTGTTTTATAAATTCTAACTTTCAGATTTTTTGACAGCAGACTGGATGATAAAAGCTTCTCAACCGAATAATAACAGGCATTTCCCATATTTATTCTGCGTTTAATTTCCTCCCGCAATATAATAATAATAATAATAATAATAATAATAATAATAATAGCACAACAAATTATTGGGTGGACTCGGCCCCCACGGGCCCATATAAGTTGGCGCCACTGAACACGTTAATATTAAAAAGAAATGTGTTGACAGTTTCAAGGAATTTGAAGTGGAACCTGCAGTAGATTATGTACCATGGTGGACAAAACAGTTGCCTGCGTTGAAATTATTAAAACGTAACTTGTGGTTCACATAAGCTACGGCAAAATATGCGGATGTTAGCGGATTCGAACCACCACATGATCCGATTAACGGAATGCTCAGCGGGAAGAGTACCTCTGCGCTACAGCACATACACAAAGGAAAGTTGTTGCGGCATCAATCGGAGGTAACCGAAGGTCTGTGATTGAAAGCGCGCCAACAGCTGCTCTGAAGATACCTAATCATGCGCAGCACTAATTTTGAATATCTGGCTAGATTTGGAATGAGAGTCTTTGTGTATTAGTGATCGCTGTGTCAGGATTTGGAGCAGACATAGAGTCCCGACTGTGTGTATTTGAATTGCTTGTTGATTAGTGAGAAAGTGCGCATCATTTAATAATGTCCATTGTTTTGTTTCAGTATCTGGCGAGTGGATGGGCCGGGCACTACAGTTTCAGGTGTCAGCCTGTCGATTACTCCAATAGTCCGATGGCTTTGAGGGTGAGTACCGGTACTGAGGTTAAAAATAACGTTTGTTGTTAATTCTAGTGATAACCGGTTTTACCGATAAAACTTAAGAAATTAATATACTGAGTTCATAATAAATTTAACACAAAAACTGTTTCATGAACACTTGTTAAATTGAAGAATTTGTTAAACTGTTTCATGAACACTTGTTAAATTGAAGAATTTGTTAAACTGTTTCATGAACACTCGTTAAATTGAAGAATTTGTAAAACTGTTTCATGAACACTTGTTAAATTGAAGAATTTGTTAAACTGTTTCATGGACACTTGTTAAATTGAAGAATTTGTTAAACTGTTTCATGGACACTTGTTAAATTGAAGAATTTGTTAAACTGTTTCATTGACACTTGTTAAATTGAAGAATTTGTTAAACTGTTTCATTGACACTTGTTAAATTGAAGAATTTGTTAAACTGTTTCATTAACACTTGTTAAATACTGTTCCATGAACATTTGTTAAATTGAAGAATTTGCTAAACTGTTTCATGAACACTTGTTAAATTGAAGAATTTGTTAAACTGTTTCATTAACACTTGTTAAATACTGTTCCATGAACACTTGTTAAATTGAAGAATTTGCTAAACTGTTTCATGAACACTTGTTAAATTGAAGAATTTGTTAAACTGTTTCATTAACACTTGTTAAATACTGTTCCATGAACACTTGTTAAATTGAAGAATTTGCTAAACTGTTTCATGAACACTTGTTAAATTGAAGAATTTGTTAAACTGTTTCATTAACACTTGTTAAATACTGTTCCATGAACACTTGTTAAATTGAAGAATTTGCTAAACTGTTTCATGAACACTTGTTAAATTGAAGAATTTGTTAAACTGTTTCATTAACACTTGTTAAATACTGTTCCATGAACACTTGTTAAATTGAAGAATTTGCTAAACTGTTTCATGAACACTTGTTAAATTGAAGAATTTGTTAAACTGTTTCATTAATACTTGTTAAATACTGTTCCATGAACACTTGTTAAATTGAAGAATTTGTTAAACTGTTTCATGAACACTTGTTAAATTGAAGAATTTGTTAAACTGTTTCATGAACACTTGTTAAATTGAAGAATTTGTTAAACTGTTTCATTAATACTTGTTAAATACTGTTCCATGAACACTTGTTAAATTGAAGAATTTGTTAAACTGTTTCATGAACACTTGTTAAATTGAAGAATTTGTTAAACTGCTTATTTAACATCATAATTGCCTATGTTAAAAATTTAACAAAATTGTTAAACTCATTAACCTTACGTCCATGGGACCAAAACTGCCAGGGCTATTCATTACAATTTCAAACAACTCATTGGCGTCATATTGATGTGCAGTGTTGCCAACTCAGAATTGCATTTACGCTGCACAAGCTTAAAAAAACCGCTAAACTGTAGTTAAAAAATTCCAGATGTTTCTTAACACATTACTTCCAAATTTGAAATACAAACTATACAGTTTTAGGAACTGGAGAATTTTATAGAAACTGTAGACTAAATTATGGAAAGTGTGTATCACTTTGTAGACTCTATATTCTATGCAAAACCGTATGGACAATTAAATCTGAATATTTTGCATTCAATATCATTTACACCGAGCTTTCCAACTATCACCGGCAACTTCTTTCACCCATTCTTTCAACATGTTATGTTTTGCTTTCCCACATCTCTAAACTTTTGTACGTATGGAGTTTTATGCGGCATATTCCTTCAAAATTGAATGACGTAGATCAAGAATATACTGGATACTTCGGAAACAATCACATTCACCATCACACCAGTCGGTTCGAAATCTGTTTTCACACTGAGCTGGAGCTGTGCCTGCCAACAATGAGTCTGGCTTTAAGTTTTAAGTATATCTGTGTTACATAAACTATAATGCGGAGTGATAAATTAAATAATATAACATATTATATCATAAATGAAAATAATAATTCAGTTTTTATCTACTCTTTATGATTAAATATATCAATTCATTTACAACAACAATGGGTGAGGCACGAAATGGACGTGATTGTACCAAATCGAGTTAACATAAAACGTTGATATTTCTTTTTATACTCTCACAGTGAAAAATTATGATAATATATTAAACTCTGGTTTATGGTTAACTAATATTGTCTGCAAGTACATATAAAAACAATTATAACATCTTTACAGAAAAAACTTAAAAATATCGTCTCCCTTGTCGGAATCGTAAAAAACCGCCAAATAAATAGCTAGTCGCTGACGGTAAAATTCTGTAGCTCACCATAGTCCTGAAAACACCAGATTTAGCTACAAAACCGCTGACTTGGCAACACTGTTGATGTGTGAATCGTTTCGACTATCAATTGCATTGTTGTCTGCAGACTAGGCCTCATGGAATTATAGTCCCGTCGCTCTAATTTCCGGCAGCCAATCGCGTTGCACGTCGGCTACATTTAAACGTGTGCGTCTTGTGATTCGCTGATTCATTTCTTAAGGCTCGATAAATACTTAATATAATCGCCAGCCATTTTAGCTCTTTTTTTTTTTTGGCGTTCGCAGAAAGCACACGAAGACGTTATTCGCCGCTCAATTATTTGCTGAATTACAGTGCGTTTGATTTATTATCATAGGAGCTACGACATGATAATGTTTAACGGTGTGGCAAATAGATTCCTCGTATGGTAGCTCGACAATGTGAGAACAAAAATGGCGAACGATACTACCTACCTATTACTACTAGACTTTATAGAGCCTTTACTTTCTAAGACGTAAGCAAAGGGGCGGAGTCACGCCGGAAATAACAGCGTCGGGACTATAGGAATTGATTATGAAGTAGTTAACAAGAAGGCTCCGCCTTGTTAAATGTAAATGTGAGAAGCATGAAAACAGAAATGAAAATAAATATGAAACTTTTAGTTCAAATCTCAACCATGCTCATAATAACAATCACGAATAGCAAAACTTTTCACACAATTGTAGAGATTCGATGAATCCCCTTCCCTGTTACTTTTTAAAACTTCGAACATTTATGGAGAAACGATGAAATGGTCACATGACTATAGTAGAAAAACAATGTAATGGTAATGAAACGTTTAATAGAAGTACCGGAAAGAAATCTGTGTAAAATTATCATCATACCGTATGTATATTGCGAATTTCATAGCATTTGTATTGTAAATATTGATTGTAATAGATTTAGTCAACAACTTATGTTCATTGTTGTTGTTTACAGATGGCGAGGACGTGTTGGTGGTATTATTTCTCCAAGTTCACGGAGTTCTTCGATACAGTAAGTGAAGTCAAACACAGTACTTCAGTTGAATTAACAGTCAAATCATCTTATCAACTACTATAATCTGCCTCGTATAATGTACTTACCACGTACCTCCAATTGTGACTAAATTCATCTGAATAACGTCACTGACTGACTAAATTGGTCTGACTTGATTGCCTTAGTTACTTGACCTAACGTATTTACTTGACTGCCTATGTTTGACTCTGTCAGTTAATTGACTGATTTGGACTCACATATTGTATTTATTTACATTTCATGGTATTCGTACATGGCTTCACAGCTAGAATATGGGACATGTCAAAAAAACCTTAATAGTACTACAAAGTCTTAATTATAGTCACAGTCTAATTGAAATATATGCAGAAGAGTTTTACAATATAGTCTACTATAGTCCCGTCACTCTATTTTCCGGTAGCCAATCGCGTTGCAGGTCGGCTACATTTAAACGTGTGCGTCTTGTGATTCGCTAAGGCTCGATAAGTACTTAATATAATCGCCCGCCATTTTGGCTCTTTCGTTGGCGTTCGCAGAAAGCACACGAAGACGTTATTTGCCGCTCAATTATTTGCTGAATTACAGTGCGTTTGATTTATTATCATAGGAGCTACGACATGATAATGTTTAACGGTGTGGCAAATAGATTCCACGTATGGTAGCTCGGCAACGAAAGAACAAAAATGGCGAACGATACTACGTACCTAGACTTTATAGAGCCTTCACTTTCTAAGACGTAATAACAGTGTCGCAACTATAGTACAATATAAAGGTTTAGTATCAGTATTTCATATAACACAGAAACATTCATGCAGCGTTGTTGAATGTCATGAATTCACCTACAGAATAGAAGGCGTGAGAAATTAGGTACTTCTTTAATTTGGCCCAAAATAATCTTATGTTTTGATCCATGTTGAATCTTTCGTACACTATTTTTAACACTTGAATATAAATAATTGATTAAATGGCGATCTTACTCGTGTTAATTATGTAAGCATGTGCGGCTTACAGCTGTTTCGGTGTTTCATCGCACCATCCTCAGAGCTTACTAGATCTCGCCACTATCTCAACTTCGCTGCCTGTTGTGTGGGTGCGTTCGATTGTTGAAAAGTGTTGAAATGTGGTGTCAAATAGTGTGTGTGTTCTGAAATTGATCTGTGTGTTGAGAATTTGATCGAGGTGTGATTTAGTGTGTCTATATATATTTCATATTGTTCTAGTGTGTTGAGTTTTTGGTTTCTGGGTTGTATGTGTAGGATTTCCATGTCTGTATTTGTGTTATTGTATGTGTGTTTAGCATTGGCTATGTGTTCGGCATATGTAGATGTATTGTGTCCTTTGGTTATTGCTTTAATGTGTTCTTTGTATCGAGTTTGGAATGATCTGGAATGAACATTGGACAGACAGGCAGATCATTCCAAACACGTTACAAAGAACACAGTAAAGCAATAACCAGAGGACACATAACTAATGCTAACCACACATACAATAACATAAATACAGACATGGGAATCCTACACATACAACCCAAAAACCAAAAACTCAACAAACTAGAACAATATGAAATATACAAACACACTAAAACACACCCTGATCAAATTCTCAACACACAGATCAATTTCAGAACACACACACTATTTGACTCCACATTTCAACACTTTTCAACAATCGAACGCACCCATACAACAGGCAGCGAAGTTCGAGATGACGCCGCGATCTAGTAGGCTCTGAGGATGGTGTGAAGAAGCACCGAAACAGCTGTAAGCCGCACATGCTTACACAATTAACACGAGTAAGATCGCCATTTTAATCAATTATTTATGTTTTGAATTTCATTTTTTATATCCATAGGGAGGCTATTAAAAGATTTTACTTCCATAACGCACTCCTTTCTGATAGCACGATAGACTTGCCGATAGAGTATGAAAGTCACTTTTTATACGTATTTATGCTATGAACTGTTGAATTAGTCACAAAGTTTTCACGTTTACATACGAGGAAGTTTATTAATGACTATTACACTCTTACTACGTCATACTACTTTTGACCAATAAAACGGTACGAAAGGACGTATTTCAACCAATCATGGCTGCTTATCGCACAATTTTATCGCGTCCCTAGCATTTGTTTAATTTTATCGCGTCCCTAGCATTTGTTTCTTTGTTTGCCAACATTTGAAACTGCGCTGGTCTGGACGTCAAAAAATATATAAAATTACAAACTACTCCAGTCGATGCACAGCAGTTTCAAATATGACTCGCATTGGCATTCAAGAACAAGAATTAATAAAAATCACTGATCATACCTATGCATCTTCTGAAATCCGATTTACAAATAAATGAAGAGCACCATTCGGAAATCCTGAATAAGTTGAATACACCATGTAGGCCTAAATCAACGAGTTCCACTTCTATTACGCACACGTCCAATATAACATCAATTGAACCACCAACCATATTCAAATTTGAAAATTGTACATTCAATAATTATTCCTTTTAAAATTATTCGTGTTTATTTTTTATGTCATCGTCGTTAATTAAAACTTTTCTAATACTTGTGTATATTAGTTAGGTTATGTTATAGCTTCTGCTATGTGATATTATGGATAGTCACGTATCAGAGATTGTTTAATATTAAGATTTATTGAAAATCATCTGTCAAGTGACGTTGATTACTGGGATTCGGATAATTGAAGTGGAATGTTGCATTTTAATAAAAATGAAACTGAATCAACAAAGCCTTCTTGACTAGTAACATTGCCATCGTGTATAATAGATCGAAAACTTCTCGACGAGAGGGCATTGCTCACTACTGCCATCTAGCATGCATCTAGCGTAATATTTGTAATGTTGAGATGGTACAATAATACATTTGAAGACAGTTGTATTTTCGTAAGCCAATTAATATTTTATTGTATTGGAGTACTTCGTTACTTCTAATCTTTATATACTTTCTTCTAATCGTGTAATAGTCAATTAAATCCTACTCGAGTTTTGATTTTCTCTAGATAAATCAAAACGTCTAGTGAGATTACTGTTGAAAAAATATACTGACAAGCCATGGGCATTATTTGTAGTTTTTTTTAATGATCCTACACAATTCCATAGATTTGGCGTCTACTAATATTCTAATTACTTACTGACAGCCTCACTCTGTGATTCTATCTGAATGAAAATAATTAATATTGAATTTTATGTATAACGAAACGTTATTCCAAATGCATACCTGAATTTGTAAGCGTTTATAATTTTCTCAGTTTCATGCCTGCAGTGCTTTCAGTTTTGTTTTGTAATAGGTATCTCGTATCTCCTCTGCAAGTCTTAATATTTTAAATAGCTCTATCAATCAAAGTTAAGAGAGGCTGTACTGGATTAAATCGCCGGCCATAAGCCACAAACTAATTAACCCATAACTTAATACTTAATTTAAAACGACAGAAACGTATGAGAGATGGCGCTTTGCTTAATTCTGCAACAGATGCTCAATTTTCTCCCAACAAATTTTTCCAGTAATATCTTGTCACTGTTTTGTACTCTTACAAGGGAAGTACCCCAGTTCGAACGGCTAAAACCAAGTGCAAATGCGTTTAAAATACAGAGCTGTGAGTATAGGGTATTTCAAAAGTCAGTTCAAACATTAAACCGCTATAAATATTATAATATGAGATAGGGAAAAAACAAAAACATCACAGTGTTGGGCAAACAACGGGGTTTGCAAAACATTGGGAAGATGTCCGCCGTTCTCTTGTTCAACGTACAGCATTCTGTCTGCGACACCATGCACAGCATTTTGCAGATAATGTCTTTGAATATTGGCAATTTCTTGCGAGATGGCATCTTTCATTTGCAGTAGGGTTGTTGGATGTGTGAGGAAAACTCGTTCATTAAGGTAACCCCACAACCAAAAGTCGGCCGGATTGAAATGTGGAGATCACGGAGGCCACGTTGTTGGAAAGTGCCTACTGATGACACGATCGCCAAATATCTGCGCAATTAATTGTTTTTCAAGGATAAAGATGTGGGGTGGAGCGCCATCGTGCATGAAGATTATGTTTTCCATATCGTGATTCCTCAGTCTAGGGATGACGAAGTTCTGTAACATGCTGTATTTTTTTTATTTTATTGGGTTATTTACGACGCTGCATCAACATCTGAGGTTATTTAGCGTCTGAATGATATGAAGGTGATAATGTCAGTGAAATGAGTCCGGGGTCCAACACCGAAAGTTACCCAGCATTTGCTCGTATTGGGTTGAGGGAAAACCCCGGAAAAAACCTCAACCAGGTAACTTGCCCCGACCAGGATTCGAACCCGGGCCACCTGGTTTCGCGGCCAGACGCGCTGACCGTTACTCCACAGGTGTGGACAACATGCTGTAGTAGCGCTCCCCGTTTACTGTAACAGTCTGTCTTATTCCATTATTGTCTACACCTTTAGAATAATTTCGAGGGAAAAATTGTTCCGGAGCCGGGTATCGAACCCGGGACCTTTGGTTTAACGTACCAACGCTCTACCACTGAGCTACCCGGGAACTAGTGTGCACTCGAAGTTGGTTGCTTGACGGTTGTCAGCCCACTTTGAGGCTGTGGATATAGAGGGAAAAATTGGATCGGTGTCGGTTAGAGTTCCCGGGTAGCTCAGTGGTAGAGCGTTGGTACGTTAAACCAAAGGTCCCGGGTTCGATACCCGGCTCCGGAACAATTTTTCCCTCGAAATTATTCTAAAGGTGTAGACAATAATGGAATAAGACAGACTGTTACAGTAAACGGGGAGCGCTACTACAGCATGTTGTCCACACCTGTGGAGTAACGGTCAGCGCGTCTGGCCGCGAAACCAGGTGGCCCGGGTTCGAATCCTGGTCGGGGCAAGTTACCTGGTTGAGGTTTTTTCCGGGGTTTTCCCTCAACCCAATACGAGCAAATGCTGGGTAACTTTCGGTGTTGGACCCCGGACTCATTTCACTGACATTATCACCTTCATATCATTCAGACGCTAAATAACCTCAGATGTTGATGCAGCGTCGTAAATAACCCAATAAAATAAAAAAAATACAGCATGTTACAGAACTTCGTCATCCCTAGACTGAGGAATCACGATATGGAAAACATAATCTTCATGCACGATGGCGCTCCACCCCACATCTTTATCCTTGAAAAACAATTAATTGCGCAGATATTTGGCGATCGTGTCATCAGTAGGCACTTTCCAACAATGTGGCCTCCGCGATCTCCACATTTCAATCCGGCCGAATTTTGGTTGTGGGGTTACCTTAAAGAACGAGTTTTCCTTACACATCCAACAACCCCTTGTGCAGACACTTGCATTTCCCTATTTCGACTATGCGGACATTTTACTGACTGACCTCTCCAGCGAAAACAAAACGAAACTTCAACGTGCTCATAATTTGTGTGTACGTTTTGTAATCAATGTTCGTAAATATGATCATATTACCCCATCCCTGGAAGCAATAGGTTGGCTTAAACTAGATAAGAAAAGAAATTTACATTCACTTCTCTTTCTCTTCGAAATCTTGAACTCTTCTATTCCTTCGTACCTGTCGTCTCGCTTCACTTACCTTTCTTCCCACCACAATCTGAACACACGCTCTCGTCATGAAACAATACTAACAATACCATCCCATCGCACCTCCTCATACTCATCTTCTTTCACAATAGCCCTGCCAAGACTCTGGAATTCGTTACCTGCTAGCATCAGGGACTGTCGAAATAAAATTGAATTCAAACGAAAACTTACTAGGCACTTGGTCAGTAATTGATTACTTGTAAATAGTTTCTTTAATCTATCACAAAATATTTCAATATTCAGTAATTTCATCACTATACAATTTTGTTATTCTAGATTTAATTTGTAATTCAGTAAATATAAAATATTCTTTGTTTCTCTATGATAAATTATCTAGCTTTAATTATTCAGGTAATCTTTTCGTACTTTGATTTTATTGTAATTGTAAATTTAATACTAATTGTAATGTTATTTGTAATTGTAATTGTAAATTTAATACTAATTGTAATTTTATTGTTGATATTGTAGTTGGAATCTCCTGGTAGAGGGGCAGAGAAGGCCTGACGGCCTTATCTCTACCAGGTTAAATAAATAAATACTAATACTACTACTAACCCTACAGCAACTGAAAGATGCCATCTCGCAAGAAATTGCCAATATTCCAAGACATTATCTGCAAAATGCTGTGCATGGTGTCGCAGAAAGAAAGCTGTACGTTGAACAAGAGAACGGCGGAAATCTTCCCAATGTTTTGTAAACCCCGTTGTTTGCCCAGCACTGTGTGTTTTTGTTTTTTCCCTATCTCATATTATAATATTTATAGCGGTTTAATGTTTGAACTGACTTTTGAAATACCCTATACTCGTATATTATTTAAAGCAAATGTCGTGTAGCTTCTTGCCACATGATACCTCATTTACGTATTTTGTGGATCTCCTTGTCACAACTGTCTGTTACACGGCGTCGTTTCTTCAGCGATTTGTGCTTCTCTAGTCATTAGATTCGTTATTCTTCATCATTGATTGCACACGACTGCGGAGTTTTACAGATAAACAACCTTGATGGGTGGTGGAACAAGCACAGCTCTGTATTTTAAATGCATTTGCACTCAGTTTTAGCCGTTCGAGCTGGGGTACTTCCCTTGTTAGTGCTTATAAATTATGGGATATAACTATGAAGAAAACTCATATAATATTCATTGTTTTGCATTATTTAATTTTTTCGGTAACTGAACTTGCTCTTCGCAGTGAAAAATTGCCATGCATGTGCAAGTCTGTCGTACTTATCTTTATTTTAAATTCGAGAGAAAGACATTTGATAAATTATTCAGAGTATGTGTGTATAAAGATACTTGATAAATTATTTACAATATGTATGAATAAAGACACTTGATAAATTATTCATTATATGTTTGGATAAGACCTTCTTTGTTGAAAAATAAGTGGTCACACATAACACATGCATTTTCAATATGCGTGTTACTCATTTCATAACTCAATTTCCTTATCACGTGTTTTTCATGAACTGTCTGTCAAATAAACATGTACAGAATGGTTCAGGAGGAATAGTAAATATTTTAGGGTGTGGCAGAGTGGACTCTTTTGAGTAAAGTTCATATAAACATGTGTCAAATTTTCAATGGGTGTACAACTGTTTGAAAGTTACGCATAACAATTGTTATAAATGACAAAAAGGAAAGATGAATTTCTTAATGATTACATTTATTGCTTATTCACGGTGTCTCAATACATTTAACAATTCAATGCACTTCACTGCACTGTTGGCAACAGTAGCTGTTGCACTTTGTTTTTGTACACTTTCGTCTTTCATACACCCCCACAGACAAAAACCGACAAGAGTAAGATCTGGGGACCTTTATGGCCACGGCCGATTCATCGTTCGGGGAATGTGAGATTTAGATGATGTGTCACCTGACAGCTTAAATGTACAGGGGCTCCGTCATGCTGGAAGAACAAGCCCATCCTTGTAACAAAGGGAACTACAAACAGCTGTTTCTGTAAACCCATTATGAACAGTGCAGCCAGCGAATAGGGATTATAAAGAATGGACACTTCGCGTCGGTACCTTTGATGTAGCCGGACCGATTTCAATGACCTTCAAGCCAGCTAGAGCGTGAGATTCTGCTTTCTCCCTAGAGTTGGCGCTGACATCACACCAGCTAGCAGTCGACACAGCGGAAATATAACACATACAATTAATACATCTAGGTACATTATGTACTCAAATAAAATAAATTGGATCCATAAAATAATAAAACCTTCATTAACTGCAATGTCTAGACTCTAGAGTTCCTTTATAATGAGAGTTGAGACGTTGGCCCCAACAACAATTAAAATATGTAATGATTTGATAGCGCTGAAAATGGAAAAACAAAACTCTTATGAGAAGTAAAACCATATACCTATATTAAATTATTATACAAATATTAAACGAATTCGGTACTTAATTTTATAATGTATTATATTATTTTATAATATAATTTATGATATCTGAAATATAAAATATTATTATTACAGCTAGTTTGTCACTGAGAAATAAGGAAAAGCTGTTAACTTGAATTTATTTCAAGCAAAGCGTTACTGGATTATGCAATAAAGTAGGCGATGTTTGGATCCTGTGCCTTAACTCTATTCTCAATTATTATCTTAGCGTATGCTCGATTACACTACCTCTAGCGCTTGAAAGTGGAACTAGCCGCTGGCGCACAGAGAAACAAAACACAGGAAAATTCACTCAGTGTCCATTCTTTATAATCCCTATTCGCTGGTGCAGCCCTCAGATGATCTCAAAAGAGCGACACATACTATTTACTTTGTACGCAGTCATTTGTCGTTTCTTCATATCATTTGGAAGGCTTGTTATCCGGTGACATTCAAACAGCTATATCTACATATCCAATGTAAGTTGGACACATGTTTATATGAACTTTTTTTTTACTCAAAATAGTCCATACTACTACACTTTGAACTATTTACTATTTCTCGTGAATCACCCTGTACATACGAAATCATTTTAATATGCACCCAAATAAAAAGATGAGCTTTAGTTTTGTGAATTGTACACAACAAACATTTGCTATAACTCCAGAAATAAGACATTTGAATTCGTTTATAAATTGTACTGTTTAATTTTTTAATGTGAAGAATCAGCCACATGTTATGATCTATTGTGTGTTGTGTATGCAATTGTAGTCGTGTTGGGATCTAGTTTGCACAAAGACACGGAAACAAAGCTTCCATCTTATTGGATATTTCATTTCGAAGCATTTTCATGTATGCATATTTAGATGAGTTGCTCCATTCTTCGCATTCACTGTTTGTTTCACTCTATATTTGCGAATGTTTATACCAATATAACAATTTTGTTGCAGTTATTTTTCATACTTCGAAAGAAGAATAATCAGGTGTCCAATCTCCATGTGATTCATCATGGCTGCATGCCCATGAGTGTCTGGATGGGTATGAAGTTTGCTCCCGGTAAGTAATGTTATATTTCCATTTTAAAAATAGAGAAGAGAAATAATTGTTTTCACAGTTGGTTGTAAATAGCTTAAAACAAGTTCTTGTGGAAGTCTTGTATTTACGTTTTTAATTTGCCTTTATTTGGCTTGTGTAATGTCCTGCAGTATACATTCATTTGTCTCTTCTTTTAATAATTGCATTATTTGCTTCTTCTGGTTCATGGCCTTGCAATATCGTGTAAATGGCCAATGCAGTATGCATTCATTTGTTTCTTCTTGATTCCACTCGCTATTGCATAGTACGTCGAAAGTTACCTGTAATCTGCAGTATAGTGGACCACTTTTCGGAAAAATAATTTTGTAATTTTGTTTTACTTAGAATTATTTATATGTTCCCTTTTTTTTATAAAAATTCTTGTATTGTAGAAAATCTCCGCATTAGTCTTAAGGCTCATTCACAATGAAAATTAAACATAACGTAAGCGTTAACTTTAGAATATAAACGTTACGGTAAAATCACAGTCTACTATAGACAGTCACGAAGCTTGGGGTGATTTTTTTGCAAATCTCGCGATAGTTGCTAGCCGCTTGGAGTGCTGTGAGTACTTGGAACAATAGACTGTGCCACAGCCATCGTGATCTAATACAGGCCGTAAGGCAGACCATGTAATTCGCTTAACCCGATCACAAAGGGCGGCGTTTCAACCATATAAATTAGTTGGAATGCATGAACAGTAACGTATGTTTCTCTAAAATGTAGTGTAATTCCATTAATAAAATTTAAAACAATGATTATGAGACACTTCAGACATAATTCACTTGCGAGTTAAGATGTAATATTATTTATTGTGTGAAAATTACGTTGTTCGTATGTGTAATACCTGCCTCTATTTCGATTAAATATTGCGAAATTCTTGTACATTCATTTATGCACGATTCAGTAATTTTCAATTGCACCGCACGGATATTTAGATATGTTGAAATTATAGGTTATGTTTACTGTACCAGTTGCCCCTTTCTGTCTAAATTTAGTGATCTCCAATGCCTTGCCATTCATATGAAAATTATAGGTTATGTTTACTATATTTAACTTACATTCCTAAATTCGCAATCATACATTATAATCAAGCATAATGTCATGTATGATACCAGGACATTGTTTGTCTGCATTTTAATACTACAATCGAGTACTGAATTATTGTATTTATCTACTACTTAAGAGACGAAGTAACACAATTGTACGTACACTAATTTCATAGGAGTGGTATGGTAAATGTTTTGTCTAAAATTAAGAAACGTGGATGTGCTAAATTGAAATCACAATATAAATTCTTTTTTATTAAACCTGAAAATAGCTTCCATTCTAAACTTGAAATGTTGACGCGAACAGATTATGTTAACATGTAAAATTCTCTTCACATTAAAATAACAGTTTTGTAATTATTTCTGCAACATATTATGCAACAAGAAGTAAACGGAACTTATGGACACAGTACACTAAATAAAGCTTAGCAATGATAAGCATTGACTGTGCCGTATTTCGCATTGTTGTGAAAAGTTGTTTAAACTGTGAAATGTTCGTTATTGGTTGTAATAAATGTAAATGGCTAAAATACAATAATTTGAATAATAATATAGGACAAGGAGACGTTTGTAGTACTATAAATTGTAAGAAAAAAGGTTAGAGTTACCCTTCTGAAAGATCCAGGAAGGTGAGTTTCTAGAAGATAATATATATTTTATGAAAATAATATATAAACCTTATGATTTTTCATATTTCAATAGTGGAAGGAAGGTGTTAATTTTTTTCAAAAGAACACGATATCGAAAGTACAATACATTTTATGGACTGTTAGGGAAAGATCTGTGATGAGGCGATAGTAGCGATCCTGGTGGTGAGCAACTATGTATGGATGCATATTTCAACTGTTTATGTTTGCATATTTAGTAAGTATTAAGCTTCGTGACTGTATATACTAGACTGTGGTAAAATCAAGAAGTCATACCATCATTCACGATGGGAATATAAACAGCAAACATACTCGGTAACCATGGAAACATAACAACGACGCCATTTCCTCATATTCTGTCGTATACTTCAGCGCTCCACGATTGTGTTCTGTTTGCAAATCACGTAAGCATAAGCATGAAAGTTTGGAGTTTGCAAACTTTCATGTTAACGTCTTAGGGTAATGTTTATGTTACGGTTATGTTCAATTTTCATTGTGAATGTTTAGAGGTCACAAGTTCCTATTTGAAAAATGTTATATTTCGAGCCTTCTATAAGATCCTTCAGTTTCATCACAACCTTTTGAATCGCCCATTATAGACACAATATTATTTATCAGTTTCAGTTTTTATAAGTTGTGTTGTGCTGTGTTGTTGCAGGTGGTCACAGCACGTTCTTCGCCCTGCTCAACACGTTCGTGCACATTATCATGTACTTCTACTACATGGTGGCTGCGATGGGGCCCAAATTCCAGAAATACATCTGGTGGAAGAAGTACCTAACAACCATTCAAATGGTAATTTTCTTCAGTACATATCACATCACAGTACAGTACAAAACTTTTAAAAAGTGTTAAAATGTAATTTAAAAAAGGTAATATATCTTAGATTAGCGAATGGCACTGTGAAGTAGATCATCAATTGCTGATAAAGGCTTTTTAAATTACGTTTTAATACTTTTTAAAGATTTAAGTTTTTAAAGTTTTATATTTTTCCAAAAATGATCCTCCATACATTCTTAAGTTAGATGCCATGAAACTACTCTGCAGTACATATAAGGATCACCTTCAATTTTATACAGATGGATCTCTAAACCCTAATGATGGGACATCAGGAGCAGGGTATTATATTCCACAATACCAAGAAAGTTATTTCATACCATGTTCATCCTCCTCCAGTCTTGACACTGAATTGCTAGCTATTGATGCTGCTCTTCAGTGTGTTATCCCAGAAATACATCTGGTGGAAGAAGTACCTAACCAGATGTATGTTTGTCAGCAAACAGCTGGATACATTAAGAAGATTGATTGATTCAGTGTGTTACTCAAATTTGTGAAAAATCTATTTGCATACTTACCGACTCCAAGGGGGCTATATTTAATATAATTAAATATGTACCAAACCTATACGCACACAGAATTATTCCAATTCAGAAACAACTAAGTAAACTACAAGAACTCCAAAAGGAAATAACATTTCAATGGATACCTAGTCATTGTGGTATACCTGGAAACGAGAAAGTCGATCATATAGCAAAACAGGCAACATATTTGCAACCAAGACCTCTTCAAGTGATATCTCTATCCAATGCTTTTGCTTCAGTCAAGTCTCATTTCACAAACCTATGGATCAACAATTGGCTTTCTTCTGACAAAGGAAAAATTTTACAGTCTGTAGAAAAGAAACCAAATGACCTGGAAATGTACAAAAACTTGCCCAGACATGTTCAGACATTTTTAACAAGAGCCAGAACAGGTCACATTGTCACTCAATCGTACCTACACCGATTTCACATTTCTGATAATCCTACTTGTCTGTGGTGTAATAATCTGGAACACAGTCTTCTATCTGCCCATCCATAAACCACAAAAGAAGTAAATTAAAATCATCAGTACCAGTTGCAGAAGACACAGCCCTGCAGTATATATTGACTACACCCCAACTCTGGCTACTAGCAACAGGCATCTATAATGAACACCGATCAAAATACCCCTCATTTCTCGTGAAAAACAACAACTGAAAAGAATACAGTGGACTATAGTGGACTTTATGTTGTCAGCAAACAGCTGGATACATTAAGAAAATTGATTGATATTTCAGTAAGTGCTACAAAGTGAAGGGGACACTTATATGGTTTTTAATTAGGGTTGTCAACTCTCTGTATTTCCTGGAATCTCCCATATTTGCCCCCAATTTATAACAGACTCTCGGCTCCCATATTATACTTCTCTTCGAGCATTTTTCTCCCTTATTTTTGCATAATATAAAAATTTATATTCTAAACATTTGATTTTGCCGTGAATGATGATGATTTATTTGATGAATTTTGTTGTTCAAGACAGGCATTAAAATGTGCAGCCTTTTTAGAAATGGGTTTTAGTGCTCACCCGTTTAAAGTGAAACCATGTTAATGTTATAAATTTGGAAAAAACTGGCTAATTCTGTTCTAAGCTTACCAAGTAGTAATGCTTATACAAAGAGGGTGTTTTATTTCATGAACATGTTGGACAGATGTTGGAAACATGGGCACGACACATCTAATCAAATCAGAGCTGCAGACTGTAGTCTAATTCAACTATTACGCGAGACAAAATCTGTCTCAAAATACTCTTAATTTAATTATCCTTGCACCAAAAACGGATGTTCCGAGTACCAAATATTTGTTTTAATTATTTGCATGTAATAACAATTAAGGAACATTGTAAGAAATTCTGTGGTGTTCAGTTAAAGGGGAATAAGTCATTTTTATGCAGTTGGAATTTTGTTCCCCAGATGAACACACAAGTTAAATTACACAAGTGGGTGTGCAAAAATCAAAAGAATACTAGCAGTTGATGTGTTTTATTTGTGTAGAAAATTATTTGCAATAAGAGTTCCAAGTTTAATTTTCATTTATCTCCAAACTCATTTTTATGACTTACCTCCCTTTACCCAAACAACATAGACTTATCCTTGCACCAAATGAGTGCTCACTGGACGAAAATAATCGTAGGCCTATTTTAATTATTTAAATACAATTTCAATTAAGTAAAATATTAAACGATTTATCCTTCTATCAAACATAGATGATCCCTGGACCGAATAAGTGCAGCAAAGCGCACAGATATAATAATAATAATAATAATAATAATAATAATAATAATAATAATAACAATAATAATAATAATGTATGTATTTTTTTACAGGTGCAATTTGTGCTCATCTTCGCACATCAGTTCCAGATTGTGTTCTACACAGACTGCAGCTATCCTAAAGGTTTCATGGTTTGGATCGGTCTGCATGGAGTGTTGTTCCTCTTCTTGTTTTCTGATTTCTATAAAGCAAACTACATTCACAAATCAAGAAGTAGAAATTCTGGAATATGTATGGTAAGTTCAGTGAAAGCTAGGGTGGCCACCTTTCAGTTAAGATTAACCATGGGAAAAAAAAATAATATAACTTTTATTCTTCTGAGATCTCAGAATATTATTTTATGTTTAATATTGCAATTATTAACTGAGTTTACATTTGCATTGCTAACTGGTAAAGACATTATCTTTAACTCGAATTTAAGAAGTTGGGGATAATTGGAATTACTTAAAGCATCATTCAAAAAAGTAAAAAGTAATTTTATCATAAATCATGTTTTCATTTGCATTTACTTGGCAAGAATTCTTAGCTTCATTAATATTAATGTGTAACAATAAATGATCGCATCCATTACGTGAATACACTTGTTTTCTTTCTCCTGTAACGAGTGTTGTAGATTTGTAGGTTATGTCCTTATTCCAGGGAGATGAATTCCTTCTTGTCATAGTACTGAACGACTGAATTGAAGTACTTTCGGTATATCTTCGATCCTGCTATGCACCACACATGAGAGGAAAAAAACCTACTTAATTGAAAATTATAGCACACGACTCTAAAGACACTGGCCAATGGGAAAGCTATAAACCTACCCAATCCGCCCCAAACAACTTCATTTCTTATAATCAATGATTTTTTTCAGGAATATTCACATGAAATCATCACGCAACTCAGTGGTACCACCATGATGTTGCACTATGCGGGAAAGCACTTTTTTTTTTTCAGTCCAGGATAAATGTACCAAGTAAAGGGTGCGGCAGAACATCCTCCCTAATTTAAAGTTTAAATAAAAAACAGATGGATCAAAATAAGGAAACTTTATTAATATCTATGGTATCTTAATATTGGGAATTTTTCATTTTTTGAATAACATGTCTCTCAAGTGGTGTCCTTCACTGTCAATGCATTGTTGAATGCGACTTCGGAAATTCTGCAAATGTGAAAATGTGTAATGCAAATGCTGAAGATGCTGTGGTTCTTTTTAGTGATGAAGCACATTTTCACTTATCGTGATGCGTGAATCATCAAAATTTCCGATATTGGAGTGGACAGAACCCTCGTGAACTTCATGAATAACCTCTACATAACGACCGTGTTACCACAGTCTACTATATACAGTCGCGAAGCTTGAGGTGATTTTTTGCAAATCTCGTGATAAAGCCTCCAAGCGATTAGCAACTAGAAACAATAGACTGTCCACAGTCGACTTTGGACTGTGTCGTATTTCCATCGAGTGCTAGCTCGTTGCGTATTTCACATTGATGCTTGTGAAATGTTCGTTATTGGTTGTAATGAAAATGTTAATGGCTAAAATACAATAATTGGAATAATAATATTTTACTACAGACGTAAAAAAATTAAGTTTGTTTTAATGAAATTTATTGATCACGTTTTATTTTCAATTCTGGTGGGATTATTATTGCTTAGGCCTACTTTTTTTTTCACAGGATATGTTTTTAATTACAGCTGTTAATTTTGTTGTTATTTTTATTTGTTCTTTACTAGAGACGTAGAAAAAGCCTGTTGCAATAAAATTTATTGATCACGTTTTATTTCCAATTCTGGTGTGATTGTTATTATTTAACCTCATCCCACTTTGTTAACTATGTAAGCCTACACTACAAGTACCGGTACACGTAAGTTACTCCATTAATTCATATTTCCATTATTATTGTTGTAAAGGGAAATGCAAATTAATATTTATTGGTTTCATAGTTAATTATCGCTATAATCTTGAATGAGTGAAGCGATTATAGTAAATTTCAGTTCGTTTTGCACAAACAAAAATAATATTAACCTATTTCTTGCAGATATCTTCGAGTTTATGGTGGAATTTAATATACTTCATTGAAATAATTAATTAACTTTATGCATTTAATATTTCAATAATGGAAGGAAGGCGATAATACTTCCAAAAGAACACAACGAAAGTGTAACATATTTTGTCATCTACTAGGAGAGAGATCTGCGATGATGAGGCGATAGTAGCGATCCTAGTGGTGGGCAACTACCCATGTTTGCATTTTTACTACATATTGAGCTTCGCGACTGTATATAGTAGACTGTGGTGTTACTGTATGGTGCGCAGTTAGGGTATTTGGTCCTTACTTTTTCGAAGAGGATGGTGCTACTGTGACAGTGAACTCTCAGCGGTACACTTTTGTGATCAACGATTTTTTGGCACCAAGACTCAATGCGCTGCAGATTGACCAGGTATGGTTTCAGCAGGATGGAGCACCTCTCACACAGCTCAGATTTCTCTCCCAGTCCTGAGACAGATGTTTCCCGGACGCTTAATTTCTTCACATGGCCACGTCCCCTAGCCAGCATGATCATTAAATTTTTTCTTTGGGGGCATCTTAAGGCTGAGGTGTTCAAACATCGGCGGAGGACTTTGCCAGACCTAAGAAATGCAATACAGGAAGAAATTGGTCTTATTCCTCAAGAAATGCTAGTTAGAGTGATGCAGAATTTCCGAAGTCGCATTCAACAATGCATTGATAGTGAAGGACACCACTTGAGAGACACGTTATTCAAAAAATGAAAAATTCCCACTGTTAAGATACCATTCATATTAATAAAGTTTCCTTATTTTGATCCATCTGTTTTTTATATAAACTTTAAATTAGGGAGGGTGTTTTGCCACACCCTTTATACATGCAAGGCCTGAGCAAGCCAAACCTAACCTGTTCCTGATCCTCGACATTACAAAGACTCGGTGTTTTGTCTCTTGTAAAAAGAAAAAAAAAAAGGTTTTCTGAAGTTAGGCCCTTCTTGAAATAATTATCAAGCTTTATGAAATAGGCCCCAGTTTGTGCATTATTTTGCATGCTGCTATTACATAAAAATTCAAGCCCTGGTGACTAATGAAGCTGTATTTATTTTTATTTCAGGCTGTGCTGGAAGAAAAGAAGAAGACAGACAGCAATGGGAACGGTGTTACAAACCACGAGCTGGCGTCAGACTACAGCAGTGAATATTCTAAAGCGTATTCCAATTGTTACTCAAACGGTGTTAACAACGGTTACATGGCTACTGCAGCTACAAAAAATGGCGTGAGCAGTAATTCTAACCTGACACACCGCACAACGCCTGTACTACATCAAGAGAAATAGCGACACGATTCATTTCAACAGGGCTAGGTTAGGCACGAACTTGTTTAGTCTAAATAAAACAAAAACACGGGACTTTCTGGAGCAAGAATATCTAGAAGCTGGTGTTGCAAGAGAAGTGTCGTGACGAAGAGAAAAGTGTTGTGACCAAGTGATTGGGTTGTGTGAATAGACCCGCTATCTCACGTACATTAGTTACGCTGTGTGACATGCAATGACCAATCAGTCACATGACTAAAAAAAGTTGTTTTGTTATTTTTGTTCCAGTACTGACATATAGACTTGCTACGATATATGCCTAAAATATAGTACCGGTAACTACATTTGCTAGGGCTATTAAGAAATGTCCCAGTCAAAATGTGAAAGCATCTAAGAACTGGACAGATATTCTAGAAACTGTAGTTACGCCTTGAGTCAGATGTGGGTGAATGATGCTTTTCGTCTGCAATATTGAAATGAGTTTAATTAATTTACTTGAAATAGGAAGATGTAGAAACTCTTCTTCCTCCTCCTGTTGTCAGACGGTTGGTTCGCCCACACGTTCAAACATTTCTGTGCAGAGGAATCGTAAGGCGGCTCGTTCATAGTGCGCTGCATTGTGCTATGGATCGATCGCCTTTATGGTGATTCTGTAGGGCCATATATTTTATGGTGTTGGTATCATTATAAAAGAGTGGAACAAACTTTCTTTTTTTGTTTTGCCACGTACTTCATATAGCCACGTTTAGTCTGTGCAGGGGCCGAACTGTTGATGATGTACCCAATATACTCCCCATTTTGAGAATCTGAGTGCAATAAAATGGGTATAGGGTTAAGATAAAGTGTTACGATTTGAGTCCTGTTTTCCATTGATTGTCTGATTACTTTCACATTTCTGGCAACCTTACGCAGTCATTTGTTTACTGTTTATTTTTTTACGTTCTTTGGGAAAACAATTTCTTTTCAGTATCCAAAATACAAAAATAGATATAGACATGAATGTCTTTCATCATCTATAATGATCTAATACCTTCCGTTATAGAAAATAGGACATTATGGTGGTGGAGTTACAGAATGTTACAAGAAATGTTTTTA
This sequence comes from Periplaneta americana, assembly GCA_025594305.2. Taxonomy (NCBI): domain Eukaryota; kingdom Metazoa; phylum Arthropoda; class Insecta; order Blattodea; family Blattidae; genus Periplaneta; species Periplaneta americana. The sequence continues at coordinate 201,503,166 of JAJSOF020000003.1, read as the reverse complement.
AATTTTATTTAAGTTTTGGTGAGGAGTGTCTGAAACTTAATTTTGAAAGTGTGGCAGTCTTACGAATAATGGAGTAAATCTCAAACGTGGTGCAAGTTGTTTTAGGTTAGGGTTTTGCTCCATGTTGTGATGGAAGAAGTCCAGTTTTACAATTACCTCTTTCTGTCCTAAGAATGCAGATGATGTGTTACCTTTTCCACCATAACATGAGGCAAGTATTGGTACCCAAAAGAATAGCATATTAAACAAAATTAAAACGGAGCTAAACAGCTTTACTTGAATGCCTTCTGTAAAGAATGAGAAAGGTGGAAAATTCCCAGACATTCTAACTGAAAATTCTGAAATTGAATACAGAATTAATATTATATACACTATACTTGTATGTCGCTAGACATTCTAATATTGTGTGAAAACAGGGGCATAAATCTGATTCATGACTTCAGTCGGGACCTACGTTTTTTTTTCTATGATTCACTCAGGGGCCCCCATAGGGGGAGATGGATACCAAGTTAGTCTGACCCGATTTTTAGGGAGAGGAAAACACAAAATATTCACAAAACTTCTTGTTTATGTGAAGAATTCTGTTAAAGCATTTATCGGCAGGCCAGTTCTAAAGGGAACAACTCAAAGTTTAAAGTTCTGAGAAAACTGCGTTTTAAACTTTAGGTTGCTGTGAAAAATCAAATTAACACACTCACACTTTTTTCTAAGACTACATACTGCATGTTCTTGAAAATGATTCAAGAAAATAAATAATACCTAGCTCTAAACAGTTATAATTTGTAGCACAATAAAGAAACTAAATTGTTATTAAAGACGTAAAACAAACAATGACGGAGTATGAATGTAGGTTTCTCAAAACGTTAAATTTTGAGTTTCCCTTTTGAACTGGGCCGTCGATATTATTGAAATAGTAATAAAATTATTGTTACAGCAAGTTTTATGAAGTAAGCTACTGTTGAAAGCTTATTTCCTTCTTTATGGAGACATTGTAATGAAAATTTTCAAAGCTTGTTGTGTTTAAATTATAGAATTTCAACAGTCATTAAAATATTGGCGAGGGGGGAAGGCCTGACAAATGTTTTTTTTTTTGGGGGGGGGGGTCCACATTTCCTAATTTACTCGAAGTGTGAGAGTGCTTTATTTTAAATTGTAACTTTTTTTGTACTGGTAATAAACGTTAAAGATGTTTCCTTTTTTAATGGATACAATAACAGGTCACACAGTTTGGTACACATCTATTTTTTTATACCTTCAATGACATAAGTACAGTCCCAGTAAAAACGCGATGTTATTTTCCTTCCTCTAAATGTAACAGCTAAAATAAAAGTGATACATCAGGTCTGGCACCTATTGAATGGTTTCAGTTGTAACATACTTGTAAATAAACTTTGAAAAAATAATCAGAATTTTGAAACATGGAAAACACGATCCCAGATAACTCTGGAATCTATTTGTTGGATGTAATATGTTAAAAAAAAAAAAATTGTTGGTAACATGGGATAGATTATTATTCTTGATATCACATGAATATAGTAATTCCGATTAAAATATTTTACATCTGCTTGCATAAAATCTAAATTGTTAGAAATATGTAAAATTTAAAATGCAAAGAATGCCGATTATGTAAAAATGTAATGCTTTGTGAAGTTGGCGAAAAATAAGATCTGCGAGTTACCTGACCAAGAACCTTACTGAATAGTCAACCAATTATGAAATTAAGTAAGGTCTGATAGCTTGCCTTTAAAAATTCTTCATCTTTAAAGCACTTTAAATGTTAATTTTAAGTTTACTTTTACATAAGAGGCTCAGCAACATTTGTGAAAGCAGTTAGTTTTGATACATAGCACACGATTGTACGTTTGAGTCACGTGTTCCCAGCAACATGGTGAAAAACTGTTTGATTTTGGATTTTCGGTTTTCAGATGTTTTAAACATATTTTTAATGCAAAGAAGATAAGAAAAATGTGAAGTAATTACAAATTTGAGAGTTTTTAATGTTGATGAGATATTTCACACATATTAGAGTGACTGGTTTTTCTATTGAAAGCCCATTGAAACATTACTGTTAAAAAATGTCATATATATTTGTTAAGTCATGGAATAACGGAGTTGTTTCACAGATTTTGGCTACAATTGGTACACCTGTAATTTGACAGTGATTTTATCCAATGGCATGTGCACTGTGGTATATTAAATGCAAATACAATAACGTTTGGATTACAAGTTTGTTTGAAAAAAATGTGTATCCTTTTTATTGTTGTTGTTACTGCTACTTCTATTTATTATAATTATACTATTATTATTGTTATTATTATTGTTATTTATTCATATTTTTCTCTACTCCTGATGGACTTGGCACTTCTGTAACCTCTACGTATTCTGCAACAGAAGTAAGGAACATGAAAGCTAAACAAAAATAACTTTTTAGAGGACGTTTCCTTTCTTACTCATAAAATATCAACATTAACTGTACAAGGTGTTCCATTGAAACCTCCCTGATTTCAATTAATCATTGCTAACAAGGTATGCGGATTTATGAAATGAGACTGGTACTAAATGGTATTTCATTTGTTTGAAGTTGATTGTTTTGTCACTACATTGCGCAACATTCGCAAAAGCAAAAATGACAATTCCACAGCAAAGCTGGAAAAGGTGGTATGGTATGCTGAGACGAAATCCGTGATTTCAACGCAACGAAATTACAGAATTGTCGGAGTCACATTGAATTGCCTTGATGCCTGGCAAATGGATTTACTCGGGCTTCTCTGAAATCCTGCTCGAATTTCTTCCACCCTTTCTTCTGTCACGGAATGTCATACACTACTTTTAACACTTGAATATAAATAATTGATTAGATGGCGATCTTACTCGTGTTAATTATGTAAGCATGTGTGGCTTACAGCTGTTTCCGTGCTATTCGACACCATCCTCATAGCCTACTAGATCTCGGCGCTATCTCAACTTCGCTGCCTGTTGTGTGGGTGCGTTCGTGTGATGAAGAGTTGTGTCAAATAGTGTGTGTGTTCTGAAATTGATCTGTGTGTTGAGAATTTGATTGGGGTGTGCTTTAGTGTGTCTGTATATTTCATATTCTTCTAGTGTGTTGAGTTTTTGGCTTTTGGGTTGTATGTGTAGGATTTCCATGTCTATATTTATGTTATTGTATGTGTGGTTAGAACAATGTGAAATATACAGACACACTAAAACACACCCCAATCAAATTCTCAACACACAGATCAATTTCAGAACACACACACTATTTGACACAACTCTTCATCACACAAACGCACCCACACAACAGGCAGCGAAGTTGAGATAGCGCCGAGATCTAGTAGGCTCTGAGGATGGTGTCGAATAGCACCGAAACAGCTGTAAGCCGCATATGCTTACATAATTAACACGAGTAAGATTGCCATTTAATCAATTATTCCACCAGATTGTTTTAGGACACTGCCGGTCGTAAGCAACTTATTGAACCAGAACCTAATTGAGTTTGCATCAGATGCAACTCCTCCATAAACTCGTTGTAATTTCGTTGCGTTGAAATTACGGATTTCGTCTCCACATACCACACCACTCTTTACCCACGTTGATGTGGAGTCGCCATTTTTGCTTTTGCGATTGTTGCGCAACGTAGTGACAAAACAATCAACTTAAAACAATTGAAATACAAATTCTTTGAGTTTCTCTTTCTTTTAGTACCAGTCTCATTTCATAAATCCGCACACCTTGTTAGCAATGATTAATTGAAATCAGAGAGGTTTGAATGGAACACTGTGCACTTTTTTATTACAGTAATTATAAAATTGCCTCACATACAAAACAACTTTGAATTTCTTAGGTTTGTTTCATAATGATAGGCACGGATTGTATAGAACAAAAGCGATCTTGAACTGATCCATTATTTGCTGATAAATTACACAGGCCTGCAAAATTGAGGGTCATAAAAAGTTTTCTAAAAATTTAGGCTACATTTATAGTATACATTTTCTTAGGGTGCTGAATCCAAAACTGAGCTCAGATTTTCTCTATCACGTACTATTTTTCCGCTACATACATAGGCACTTTCATAAATGTGAATGTAGCGTTATTGAATTTAATATGGAAAAGCAATGAAGTGAAACACCATGTGGCAGATATTACATACATTGTGTCCTGTTTGTTTACTTTCTTGCTACACGAAACATAACGAGAAAATATTGAGGTGCTGCAAAAAGTCGATTTAGACATTTCCTAAAAAATATCTCGATACAGATATAGTTATTTACGATACAAGTGTTAAAAATTATATTTTATTTTGTGAGCCGGGATGTTTGCTAAATGAGGCTACAGATTGAGTGGAGCAAACCTGCGAACAAAATAAAAATTTTACTGGATTATTAGACCCCTCGCATATAAGACCTCCCTCTACAATAAAAACACAAACATATATATACAATGTTTAGGTGAGGGGTTTGGACTTTTTCCATTGCTGGTTGTCACAACCAAAAATTAAGACACAACGTTTCGAAGGGTGGTTCTCCCTTCGTCTTCAGGTGGAAGGAAGGAGAGAAAGGAAAAAAACCTACTGTTGGGATCGTTACATACAGCTATTCTGTATGACTGATCGTTGATTCCTGGCTTCGGTGGAAATTCTAATTAAGAAAAACCCTATGTCATTAGCAGTATGTTGGCACTAAACCAAACGGAATAAAGAAGATGGGTGTGAAGTGGCTAAAAAATTGATGAAAGACACAAAAGGAGGGGGCGGGAACTAAAAAATGAACAAATGTTGTGATAACCGCGATAGAAAATAAAAGAAAGATAAAAAAGGAAAAAACTAGTAACAAAGGACATGATAAACTACTACTGCCACCTAGCGGTAGCAGACATTACTACTAACTACTAAGCTGCAACACTAGGTTGCGCTGTCTAATGGTGGAGATGACCCCAGATGATCTACGTGGTGTTGGTGACAGCATTCTTCCTCTTGTATTGAATATTTCTGATGTCTTGTTCAACTATGGGTAACCAAATATCCGGAAGAATTAGACTAGGTTGACTAATGACATTGTCCGAAAAACTCATATGTGCGGCTTCCTTGTATTTCCTCTGTGTCAGAGAACGCTCAGTTTCTAGGACTGAAGTATTGTCCCACTTTATTTTGTGTCCGGATTCAAAGCTGTGTTGTACTATTCTTGATTTATCTATTAGGCATTGTTTGAAATTGGAAAAAGTCCAAACCCCTCACCTAAACATTGCTTTCCAACCCCTCATTTAGATCAATATATATACAAGATGGGTCAAAAGTCGCTTTCCTCAATATTGGTTCTTAGGTTTCATACTTGTATACATATACAGATATCATAACTGGATACTGAATCCGTATTAGTTAGTTGCATTCAACTGGCTGAAGTTCCAAAAAATATTAAGGAAGGACTCATTGAATTATCTATCAATTTTTCCCAGATTGTAGACCACTTTTGGCTCATAAGAATGCAAGCTTAGAAAAAGAAGCTCTTAAATTTTTTAAAGCATTTGCAAATTCGTATTTATGCAAAATAAGTTTCTAATCTATAATTTTATTTTATTGGCATCACAACAAAAGCGAGAAATCCCCTTTAAATTGAAAACAATATCGGTGTGTGTTTATCGATTACAGAGTTCAGATTAGAGAAACTACTTCCTCAAAACCAGACACATTAATCACATCAATTATTCTTTACTTTATAATTACTGAAATATTGATTATCTTTATGTTAAACATTGTTTATGTTCATGTTTCTGTACAACAAAAATGCTCTTTACACGACCCCTAGGGGGTCTCGACCTACACTTTGGGAACCACAATGTAGACCTCCAGAACTTGATAAAATTATAGCTCTGTTAGCCATAAAGGTGTCACTCGAAATGTTTAACAATCATTCTAATAACATTTAAATTTCTTTTCTTTTTTACTATTACTATTAATTTTTTAGTTTAATATTTTAAAGATAAATTGATTTGTATTATTATTTTTCATTTTTATCAAAATTTGTTTCATTACTGTTCATTTTTATGAAAATTTGTTGGAGTAATAAATTGTATGTATGTTAATGGAATAATATTTGTACTCCTTGTTATGTTATACTTTGTTTATGTAGGCAGCCTACGTACAATGGTAGGAAGTATTCAGTAAATTATATTAGTTCTATACAGTTTCTTAGGTTCCCTATTTAAAATTATATTTCTGTTTATAAGGTCTCAAACCCTAATCAGGTAAAATTTCTATACACTATATAAAATAATAAATAATAGGACAACACACAAATGCACGTTAGAGTATGTGTATCAGAATGCATATAATAGTATCCAGATGAGTGAGAGATAAATTTTTCCCTCTTGGTGGTACTTTTTTTTCCTGCACGTGCTGAGCTCTGTTTCTGAACCTGTTTAAATTAAACAATTGAATATTTTTACTGAAATCTGACTTTCTGTTCCTTCAATTGTTAGTACAACAATAAGTTTGTAGTTTGTATGTCCTCTACGTAGCTAATATAGAAAATAAAGCTTATATACTATTTTATATAATACTAACATTTCGGATAAGTTATAACTAAAGTAAGATTTTGAGACCTGTAGCATAGTATTTTTAACTGGAATTTTTTCTTTGGCCATCATGCTGAATGATAAAAACGTTGAAGAAACAATGGACGTCAGTGAAGAACTGGGATTTTTAACCCATTATCAAGAAGCACTTCTAGGACAACCAGGTAAGTCATGATTATTAAAATGTCGGAAAGTAAGTGTGTTATTGTTAATCATTTCGGAATTCTCACATAAATCTATCAGCGCCATCTTTTAGAGTTACTAGCCATGAACTCTTTCTTGTGTTATCAAGCATTGTCATTTAGCCTACACATCAAGTTGTTCACGAAATTGTGGTAATACTGAGCTTATTCTTGGGGTCATTCTGAGAATATTTTTTCTTATTTATTTATTGAGAGTGTATTAATTTCTGCTTTGTTTTTAATTTTTGGATGAAGACACTCATATGTGAAATTATAGCAGATCCTAGTGATAACTTTTACAGTTATTGGATTAAATTTTTTATTTATGTTGAGAATAGAATTTTCATATGTATGTTAATGTTCAATTTTCCCGATTTTCAATAGATAAGATATAACAATATGAATCTTAAAAAACGGAGTAGTAGTTTTTTACCTTGAGAAAAAAGTATGATTAATATCAACACAAACGTTTGGAAAAGTACTAGCCTGCAGTATTTCATTAATTAATAACAAATATGCGCACATAGACAATGGACATTTCTCTCAGAATTATCACAGTTCCGCAAGTGAATTACAAGACACAATGGACGTTTCTCTCAAATGCAGGGTTGAAATTTTCCATCTTTCATCAAGGTTTAAGATTGCTGGAGTAGAAATTTGTATTCTTAAATAAAAATAATACATATTTCAGATTGGCGTGTAAGAAAATGGCTGTTCTTATCTTCGCCATATCCCTTTCTCTGGATATTGGTGTGTTACTTCTCCTTTCTGTATTTTGGGCGTCAGTTCATGAAGTCAAGGCCAGCTTTTAGCCTTAAGAAGGTGTTGCTTACATACAATGTTACACAGATATTGCTCTCCTGCTATGTTTTCAAAGAGGTAGGTAGACGCTTTTTAACAATTTTCTGAAAATTTTAAAATGTTTAGATGTTTTATTGCAATAACCTACTCAAACATTTTTGTCATATGGCTTCTTTATCTAATATTTACCATCACAATACTCGTCAACAGTTACTGGTTTATTTTCTTGGTACTATCCTCTGTGATAAAAATGTAGAGTGAGGAAAAGTTTCTCGTTGACATATTAATTTTTTTAGTTGTTTGTTTTTTAAGTACCTACTTATATCAATTAATATTCGGTTTTGAAGTTTCTTGTTATAAACCACATATTATTATTATTATTATTATTATTATTATTATTATTATTATTATTATTATTATTATTATTATTATTATTATTGTTAACGTCCATTTTCATTACTATGGCACCTGACATGATATTTTGAATTTCTTGTGCCATGCTAACTATTTCTATCCTAACTTATGACTTAATAAGTATCCATATTGGATATTTCACGAATCAATTACAAAATCGTATTACGAAAACAACAATAACAAACGTTTATGAAAACAAAAAGGGTATAATATTTCTGGCACAGTCCTAAAAATGACAGTCTACAATGTTTTAATATACTATTTTTATATTAGAAGATAACTTTTGTTTAAATGTTGAAATCAGGTGATATGTACAAACAATATTGAGAATAAGCTCACTGTAGCAAATTCACTACAGAGGAGCAAATGTTTTGACCGCTACACAGAAAATAAAAATAAGTTTTCGGAAATGCAGTTTCAGGAAAAAAATCACTATCCAGGCTGGTATGGTGCTGTAATATAGTCAGAAAGGGAAATTTTGGGAATGAATACAGGAATGCAAAAGTTGGGAAACAGAAATACAGGAGGGGGAAAATTCCTCGGCTTTCCCCCCTTCAATTCAAACATTGACTATTCTCGTGGTCTAGCAGTCATGGTGTCTATTTCTGGACCCGAGCTACAAGAGTTGAAAACCGGCTGAAAGTAATGCATTTTTAAAAGATAATAAAATTCTTAACAAGACTTTCTTTGAAAGAGAAGTAAAACTCAAGTTTTGTGCAATGATTTATGGCAAATCAAAGAACTCTCACCCAAGCAAATTTACTGATCAGCTCTTCTTCACCCCACCAAGTTCCATAGCTCCCTGGACAGATGTCTCTGCAAGCCATTGTGTTTATTAAGATTGAAATGTCCCCCTCCTCTACATTTCTTAGGTAGAATGTATTCTGTCGCCCAGTGGAGATATCAGACTGGTTCAACTCAACATCGAATACATCACATATTTATTATATATGAGGTCTCGCCTACCACATTGAATATTACACGACTACTATGAAGTAGTCAATGTGTAGGCTATTATCACCATTTAATTTGAGAAAAATTCGTTCCGGCACTGGGAATCGAGCCCAGGACCTCTCAGCTCTATGCACTGAGTGCTCTTTCCAACTGAGCTATGCCGGGACACGATCGAATTAAATGGTGATAATACACATTGGCTACTTCATAGTAGTCGTGTAATAATCAATGAGGTAGGCGAGACCTCATATATAATGAATATGTGATGTATTAACTGTTAGCAGTTGTCACAAACTGAAGTTGAATATGGCCATAAAGTCATTTAAATATGCGCTCCTGCATGTGTGACTTACATTGTCTAAAGTGTAGGTAGTAAGGCCGTAAAACATTACGAGAGGAGTTCGGCCGGCACCGTGGATCGTGTCCCGGCATAGCTCAGTTGGAAAGAGCACTCAGCGCGTAGAGCTGAGGGGTCCCGGGTTCGATTCCCGGTGCCGGAACGAATTTTTCTCGAATTAAATGGTGATAATCAACATCGAATAATTAATATTACACTTAATACTGGTAATATATCGATACTAGGAAAAGAAATGACACATACTCTGTCATTGTTTGTTTTACGTCTTTAATAACAATTTAGTTGCTTTATTGTGGTATAAATTATAACTATTTAGAGCTACGTATTATTTATTTTCTTGAATTATTTTCAAGAACATGAAGTATGTACAGTCTTAGAAAAAAGTTTTGTTGCACACATACTTTATAAGTCCCAGAAAGGAGGCGGTGCGCATGATCAGACATACAACGAAACAAAACTAATTTTATTACCTCAACTAGTTGTACTTGTGTGAACCAACTTGCTCGTCCTCTGATCATATGCACTGTTTCCTTTCTGGCACTTATAAAGTATGGTGTCTGTGCAACAAAACTTTTTTCTAAGACTGTACCTAACTGAAATAATTCAATGTGTACCCAAATAAAATTAACTCCTGTTTTCTGGATTGCAAATGAAAGTCATTTTTATAACGCAAAGTGAAGGCATTTGACTTCAGTATTTTATATGTAGTACTGTACAGTTTAAGTAGATAATAGTAAGAGCGATATTTATATTATTTAAATATTGTGAGACTGAAGAATACATTCCTTCCTTTTCATTCGAAACATTTGAAAATCTTGTTTCTTTGCATCACTCACGTAGAACAAATGAGGGGCTTAGAACAAAAAGAAGGTAAGTGACGGAAACCTAGTTTTGAGGAAATTACAGTTAAAGTTCTACATGCAATGGAATATTATACACTAGTTTGGTGAAATGATGCCCATATAGCAGCACTGCACAGTGTGATCACTTGCCTGATTTTATCCCAAAGAAACACCCTTTTGGGCTATCACAACACGCACTTCCTAATTTTTTTTTAATAATGTCACCTGCTTTTTGTTCTAAGCCCCTCAAATGTTTTCACAAGTGAAAAAGTTCCTTCCGGCTTATCCCTTAAATACATCATTGTTCGTTCATGAAATAATATGTTAAGAACTTGGTCCAATGGATCTAGGAATCTCACACACAGTGGGGGCTGTTGGAGGAAGGCTCTAGTTCAACAAGTTATAACATATTTTCAGAACAGTTTTATGTCGGTATCACATATAGACATGGATGTGAAGAAAACACGGGGATTTTACTGGAAGCAAGTAAAGAGATAGATTTGGAAGTAAATTCTGAAAAGACAAAGTACCGTATATGATTATGTCTCGTGACGAAAATATTGTACGAAATGGAAATATAAAAACTGGAAATTTATGCAAATTTATGGTTGGAAATTTATTTTTCGAAGAGGTGGAGAAGTTCAAATATCTTGGAGCAACAGTAACAAATATAAATGATACTCGGGAGGAAATTAAACACAGAATAAATATAGGAAATGCCTGTTATTATTCCGTTGAGAAGCTTTTATCGTCCAGTCTGCTGTCCAAAAATGTGAACGTTAGAATTTATAAAACAGTTATATTACCGGTTGTTCTTTATGGTTGTGAAACTTGGACTCCCACTTTGAGAGAGGAACATAGGTTAAGGGTGTTTGAGAATAAGGTTCTCAGGAAAATACTTGAGGCTAAGAGGAATGAAGTTACAGGAGAATGGAGAAAGTTACACAACACAGAAGTGCACGCATTGTATTCTTCACCTGACATAATTAGGGACATTAAATCCAGATGTTTGAGATGGGCAGGGCATGTAGCACGTATGGACAAATCCAGAAATGCATATAGAGTGTTAGTTGGGAGGCCGGAGGGAAAAAGACCTTTGGGGAGGCCGAGACGTAGATGGGAAGATAATATTAAAATGGATTTGAGGAGGTGGGATATGATAGTAGGGACAGGATTGATCTTGCTCAGGATAGGGACCGATGGCGGGCTTATGTGAGGGCGGCAATGAACCTCCGGGTTCCTTAAATACCAGTAAGTAAGTACATACAATTCTATAATCTACAGTGAGTTCCCGCGAATTTTCATGATGTTTCTGTTCTCCGACCAACAGCAGGTTTCCCCCTGCTACTGCCTCTGCTTGGATCCACGAAATCATGATGATCTGCCATATTAAAGCTTATGTACTATGTTGTATTAGTAAATTGAATAACTTTTCAAGGTTGTACATCCCTGATGCCAATTCGACTATCCTCACGAATTGGTCTCCCCTTGTCTGCATGGCTAGTGAATGTTTAGCTTATTTCATCACTTCTGACTGATGTTTAAGTTATCTTCCATGCATAAGCTCTTATTGTGTATGTGTCAAGAAAGAGATAGATATCTCCACGTGACAGTTGCATTGTTGGTGAATTCCCATCCCCGAAATTAACTGTGTTGGTCTGTCTGCAGTGAAGGCACGCAGTGAATCTGCTAAAAATAAGCACAGTTTATTATGTAGTGTTGTGTTTTGCAATGGTCACTCATTCATTCATTCATAGTGTTCTGCCCAAGGGCAGGTCTTTCACTGCAAACCCAGCATTCTCCAGTCTTTCCTATTTTCCGCCTTCCTCTTTGTCTTCGCATATGATCCAAATATCTTTATGTCATCTACCATCTGATATCTTCTTCTGCCACGAACTCTTCTCCCGTTCACCATTCCTTCTAGTGCGTCCACACCTGTGGAGTAACGGTCAGCGCGTCTGGCCGCGAAACCAGGTGGCCCAGGTTCGAATCCCGGTCAGGGCAAGTTACCTGGTTGAGGTTTTTTCCGGGGTTTTCCCTCAACTCAATACAAGCAAATGCTGGGTAGCTTTCGGTGCTGGACCCCGGATTCATTTCACCAGCATTATCACCTTCATTTCATTCAGACGCTAAATAACCTAGATGTTGACAAAGCGTCGTAAAATAACCCAATAAAATAAAAAAATAAATAAATAAATTTCTTCCAGTGCATCCTTCAGTAGGCAGTTTCTTCTCAGCCAGTGACCCAGCCAATTCCTTTTCCTCTTCCTGATCAGTTTCAGCATCATTCTTTCTTCATTCACTCTTTCCAACGCAGCTTCGTTTCTTACTCTGTCTGTTCATTTCACACATTCCATCCTTCTCCATATCCGCATTTCAGATGTTTCTATTCGTTTCTCTTCACTTCGTCGTAATGTCCATGTTTCTGCCCCATACAATGCTACTCCACACAAAGCACTTCACTAGTATCTTCCTTAGTTCTTTTCCCTGAGGTCGGCAGAAGATGCTCCTTTTTCTATTAAAAGCTTCCTTTGCCATTGCTATCCTCCTTTTGACTTCCTGGCAGCAGCTCATGTTACTGCTTATAGTACATCCCAAGTATTTGAAGCTGTCCACTTGCTCTACTGCCTCATTTAGAATTAGCAAGTTTACCTTCTTTACTTTTCTTCCTATTAACAGAACAAAGGATAAGTTCAGACGCAAATTTTGTGGCTGCTCAGTTCTGTGTAGAAAAACAATAAATTTAGTGAATAGGTTTAATGAAACAGATTCTGTGAATGATCTGATACGAATTGTGTATCACATAAAATGGGCAACACTTCCAGCAGCTACTGTAGAGGGTGAGTACCGAATATTAACGGTATTAATATAACAATAAATTTTAATCTGGTGAAGCAGTGTGAGTTTCTGGGTGCAAACAGCAGCAGTAGTAGGGGGGGGGGGAGTGGGGGACATGTCACTGGTCAACCAACAAAAACAGTGGGGACGTTTACTGGGACTGAGATAACTAAAAACAAGTACCGGTAATGGCCTATCTTTAACAAATGTAATGTAAAATAGTAAGTACTTCAGATGAGAAATATTAAGTGATGATACATCTTTAATAATTATTATTGTATCATTTAACAAAAGAATGCTTCTGTTGCAGGTACTAATTACAGCTTATTTGTCTGGATACAACTTGATTTGTCAACCCATTGATAGATCCTTGGATCCTCTTCCGTTGAGGGTAAACTGAGTTAAGATATTTTTTATCTGAGTCTTCCTATCTTTTCTCCTAAACTATCCATATGTTGTATAGTAGTTATAAGTAAATTTATCTGGGAAGTACTTGAATTCCATAACACAGAGACGAAGGTAGTGAAAAGAAAAGGACATATTATGTCGCTCCTTAACATGGATTTAGTCTGACTTAACAAAAAGAAGAAACAAACTAAAATCCTGGTCGTCGGGACCTCCTTGTCATGATTGTTGGATACACCACTGCTAGTAAATAAAGCTAGTGTATCTGAGGCCTTCTTTCGGTGGGAGGAAGGAGCTACTTTCACAAATATCTGCTCTAACTATTTCTCTCTTGTTTTCAGATGGCTGAAGCATTCTGGTGGTTCTTAGCTTCTAAAGTGTTTGACCTTCTCGATACTGTGAGTAGCTTAATATCCCACTCAATAAAATAAATGAAATCATTTATACCGGTAATGACATAGAACCTTCTCACTCCTCCACCCTCAAAAATTAAATTTTGTAGCTCTATTATAATATTGTCAACACCTGTGAAGTAACGGTTAGTGCATCTGGCTTGCGAAACCATGTGGTATAGGTTCGATTCCCGCTTGGGCTGATAACCTACTTGGGTTTTTTCCGAGGTTTCCCACAACTGTAAGGCAACTGTCAGGCAATCTATGGCGAATCCTCGGCCTTACCTCGTCAATTATCATCTCGCACTCACTAATCCCATCGATGCTCTAGTCCTGTCACTCTAATTTCTGGCAGCCAATCACGTTGCAGGTCGGCTACATTTAAACGTGTGCGTCTTGTGATTCGCTGATGAAGACGTTAAGCATTTCCTAAGGCTAGATAAATACGTAATATAATCGCCCGCCATTTTGGCTCTTTCGTTGGCATTCGCAGAAAGCACACGAGGACGTTATTTGCCGCTCAATTATTTGCTGAATTACAGTGCGTTTGATTTATTATCATAGGAGCTACGACATGATAATGTTTAATGGTGCGGCAAATAGATCCCTCGTCTGGTAGCTCGGCAACGAAAGAACAAAAATGGCGAACGATACTACCTACCTAGCCTTTATAGAGCCTTGACTTCGTAAGACGTAAGCAAAGAGGAGGAGTCATGCCAGAAATAACAGCGTTGCGACTATAAATAACCTTGTAGTTGATACAGCGTCGTACAGCAATAATAGAAGTGGCAACATTTATTTCTGAAGGATACCAGTATATGCCTTTCTTGTACACCCTGAAAAGTGGAAAACAAATTGTTACCTTTAGGCGAGCTGTTGTTACTGAAAGCCATACACAGTTACTGTAAACGATGGTTCTTTTACCTTAGCAGAGAGATATTATATTAACATAAAATTAAACTTACTTACAAATGGCTTTTAAGGAACCCGAAGGTTCATTGCCGCCCTCACATAAGCCCACCATCGGTCCCTATCCTGAGGAAGATTAATCCAGTCTATATCATCATATCCCACCTCCCTCAAATCCATTTTAATATTATCCTCCCATCTATGTCTCGGCCTCCCTAAAGGTCTTTTTCCCTCCGGTCTCCCAACTAACACTCTATATGCGTTTCTGGATTCGCCCATACGTGCTACATGCCCTGCCCATCTCAAACGTCTGGATTTAATGTTCCTAATTATGTCAGATGAAGAATACAATGCGTGCAGTTGTGCGTTGTGTAACTTTCTCCATTCTCCTGTAACTTCATCCCTCTTAGCCTTAAGTATTTTCCTGAGAACCTTATTCTCAAACACCCTTAACCTATGTTCCTCTCTCAGAGTGAGAGTCCAAGTTTCACAACCATACAGAACAACCAGTAATATAACTGTTTTATAAATTCTAACTTTCAGATTTTTGGACAGCAGACTGGATGATAAGAGCTTCTCAACCGAATAATAACACGCATTTCCCATATTTATTCTGCGTTTAGTTTCATCCCGAGTGTCATTTATATTTGTTACTGTTGCTCCAAGATATTTGAATTTTTCCACCTCTTTGAAGGATAAATCTCCAATTTTTATAGTTCCATTTCGTATAATATTCTGGTCACGAGACATAATCATATACTTTGTCTTTTCGGGATTTACTTCCAAACCGATCGCTTTACTTGCTTCAAGTAAAATTTCCGTGTTTTCCCTAATCGTGTGTGGATTTTCTCCTAACATATTCACGTCATCCGCATAGACAAGCAGCTGATGTACCCTGTTCAATTCCAAACCCTGCCTGTTATTCTGAACTTTCCTAATGGCATATTCTAAAGCGAAGTTAAAAAGTAAAGGTGATAGTGCATCTCCCTGCTTTAGCCCGCAGTGAATTGGAAAAGCATCAGATAGAAATTAAACTGAAAAGACAAATTTTATTATCCTATGAAAGAGACAGAATAAAATCGCAGAATTTTTTTGCGTAGATTATATAAGTTGGAATTGCTGCCATCAATTATAATTGGAATATGAAGAAAATTTTTGTTTTCATCCATGTATTGACATCTGATTTTTATAACTATCAGTGTAGTACCACCCAAGATCTGGAAGAGTTGCCTGTTCTATTAGGTCCGTTACACTTGTTAAGTGTTTTGGGCTAGTCAAGCATCACAGAAATACAATGTAGACGATCCTTTCAGGGCTTGAAAAATAGTACTTATAATGTGAAATGTGTTAGTAGTTCCGAAATATGCTGTTGGAAAAAAACAAAAATGTTCTACTCTGAGTTAGGTAACTCTCTCTATATATTAACTTATATGGTGCTTTTATTCATCTGCAGGTGTTCTTCGTTCTGCGCAAGAAAGAAAGTCAGCTGACGTTCCTCCACATCTACCATCATTCCACCATGCTTCCTAACTGGTATCTGGGGATACTGTACTTGCCTGGTGGGCAAGGTACTGCTTCAGTTTTGTATATGATGTATGGTATTCATTTACGAGGAAGCATCAACAAGTTTTAACCCAGCACAGTTGACAATGGATTTCATGACCAACAGTACTTTCAGTACCGGTATTTTATGTTATCTATCCGTAAGGGAAGATTAACTACTCTATACTGTCAATGTTAAATTTCCTTATTTAATAATCCATTGTCTTAGGAACTACTCAAGATATCATATTGATATTTTTACAGGATAAAGATAAAAGTATTATAGATTTATTAATTTGTCAGACAGAATAATATCTGTAATATTGACAATTAATATTTGAGGAGAAAAATTCGCTCTGGCACCGGGGATCGAACCTCGGTCTCTGGTTCTACGTACCAAGCGCTCTGACCACTGAGCTACGCCGAATTCAATCCACAGCACCGGATCGAATTCTCCTCCTTCAATGTTTCCCTTTATGGCCTGACTCCATGTTAGGCATATATGTTGACGTGTATGTCCAATGTCAACTGCCACTCAGCTGAGTGCGCTCCTAGTATAATCGTGAGAATAAGCCAGCTACATCAAATTGGAAGTTAGTAACTGTTTGTCTGTTTTGACAATAAGGTTCTTAGGTAAATATTTGGGGCTAAGAGGGATGAAGTTACAGGAGAATGGAGAAAGTTACACAACACAGAACTGCACGCATTGTATTCTTCACCTAACATAATTAGGAACATTAAATCCAGACGTTTGAGATGGGCAGGGCATGTAGCACATATGGGCGAATCCAGAAATGCATATAGAGTGTTAGTTGGGAGGCCGGAGGGAAAAGACCTTTGGGGAGGCCGAGACGTGGATGGTAGGATAATATTAAAATGGATTTGAGGGAGGTGGGATATGATGATAGAGACTGGATTAATCTTGCTCAGGATAGGGACCGATGTCAGGCTTATGTGAGGGCAGCAATGAACCTGCGGGTTCCTTGAAAGCCGTTTGTATTATAATTATTATTATTATTATTATTATTATTATTATTATTGTCTGTTTTGACAGCATTTCTGAGCGTGCTGCTGAACTCCCTGGTGCACATCATCATGTACAGCTACTACATGCTGTCTGCGTTGGGCCCAGCGTTGCAGCCGTACCTGTGGTGGAAGAAGTACCTCACTCAGCTACAACTGGTACGTACGTTGTTGTTCTCTGTGGTACCGGTGTAGAGTTCTTATACTTGCCATTACATCCAAAGGAGAGTGATTTTTAAGGGTCATAAAAATTCATGAAGGGGAGTTAAGGTAGGGTTATCAGTTTATTAAGGCAGGACATTTTGTGTAAAAAGGATAATTTTTTCCATAAAAGGAGGAGAATCTTTCTAAAATTATCAATATTCAGAATACACAATTTTGAATATGACATAATTTTTTTTTCTGTAATATCCACTTGATTTATTAAGACGTACCGATACACAGATTTTAAATTTAATTCTTGCTTTTTCGGGTGTGGCCCAGTTACCTTGTATTTATACAATAATTTGTAATATGTAAACTATTTGACTATGAGATTTGTAATCAATTTCGAATTTTGAAGTTCATATACGAGTATTAAAATAGTACGGGTATTGTAAAATCTTTGTTATTGTATGTAATTTTTGCTTGCAATAAAAAAAAATTGTCATGCCATAATTCTCATTTTCCATAAATTTACAATTCTGGGCGGAAAACATGCTTTGGCGACATCGTTAAAAACTTTAAATTGGGAGATTCATGAGGAAGTACATTGTGTATCATCAGATGGTTCTTTTAGATGGGCAGACATTATTGCTATCAACGGACACTTAAAACGGCTCTTGTTCTTGACCCTGCTATCCGTTTCGAAAGGAACCTAAATCAGGCCACCGAAGTTGATATTGAGAAGAAGTCTATATATGAACCTTGTCTGCCTTATCTTTCTCAAAAGTACAACGTCCCTCTTAAACAATGGTCTGTCATTGGTTTGCTGTTTGGCAGTAGAGGTTCAATCACAAAATTCACATGGAATTATCTTAAGGAACTTCACATTCCTTTTGATTATGTAATGTTTGTCCTTATAAATATTATCAAGGATTCTCTTCAAATATTACATCATCATCTCTATTTCAATTAATCCAATTATATTTGCCTTCAACAATTAACTTTCTTTTTTCTTTAATGTATCACATCACATTATATTGTACATGTTTATTGTATTCAGGACCCTTGTGGTCACTCAAATTCTTTGAGCTGATGTCTATAATTTAGAATATATATTTTATTTTCCCAATTTATTCTTCTATTTTTCCTCTTTAAAATGGTGTATCATATAATTATAATTATGGGATATTTATTCCTGACTCGTGTTACATTGTGAAATCTAGATTTTATTTTCTTGTATTTTTATGTATGTCTAAAACCTCATCTGTGTTTTGAAATTATAATTATAGATTATTTCATTTCAGCCCAAGTTTGTTTACCTGATATATATGAGGGGTTCACAACCAGAGTGGACCAAGTCCTTCTGGAGTAATTTTGAGAAATTGAGTCTTGAAGTTCCTGGCTCATGCCTTCATGCCTTCACCTTCCATAGGAATTGCTACCTTCTGTGGAGTAATAAATGAGTTATGGACTTGGTTTGTTATGGCCGTGAATAAATCTACGTTTTCTTCATCCGAGATTGTATTAATCCACAAACTGATCACTGGTGGACTTGGTCCACTCTGGCTGTGAGCTTCTCTTATGCAGAAAAGTAGCATTTTAATAAAAATTAATAATATGGTGACTCATGTCATAAATTTGGGACATGCACTTGGGCAAGTTCGTTTCAAGTCAAAATTGTCCTCAAATTGTGTGACACACAGATCCTGGAACAGGTGTTGGTGCGGGGAAAGACGTACTCTTCGTGAAAACTACAAGGTATACTTGATCTGATTATAAGAGAAATGAAGAAATTTCAAATAAATTAAAAGTCACCCTTGTTTTAGATAACATTTAGGTACACAAAAATAAATTGGTTTGCATATTGTGAATTTTATTAGTAACAACAATGTAATTTATTCGCCACAACAATAATTCCTTTCTACAATTCGCCTTAAACGCTCTCGTCAACAATTGGATTTTCACTTAACACAGTATTCGTTATAAAACTCCACCGACGACAATGACAATTTACTTGGACTAGTACGAACAACAATGAACTGTTAATCTTAACTAATATTTACAAAGCACTATTTACAAATCAGAACTATCAGTTCTCAGTTCACAGTTCTTCTAGCTCAGTCACTCGAGTTCACAATATCTCGAACCACAGACCTTCAGAGACAGTTCACTGTACTCGAACTCAGGTCCCTCCAACTGCGGTCCACTGCACTCTAACTCAGGCCTTCGGATGCTGGCACAGTTGCGGACGCACACTCGAGCGAACTCCGGTACACAAGACTGGCTTGTTTGCTCTGGCTTTCTCACTGACTGGCTGACTAATCAACTGAAAAACTGCTCGAGTTCGCTGCCGCTTCTTCTTTTATAGAAAAATCATAGTTGCGAGAAATTTCTACAGGTGTGTAGAGAATTATGTGGATATCTCCACTTCGACGGACTTCTCGAAGAGTCGGGAAGGTCCGTTTCCCATTCACTGCGTTAAGTAGCAGCTGCGTGCGCAGCCTCCCCTCGCGTGTAGGCCCCTTTCCTCACTACTCCGCCGCACGCTGTCCCCGCGCGATCTGATTTCTTGTGGGACGCTGGTCGTGAGTTCGAATCTCACGTCGCTGTCACAATATTATATTCAACGGATGCCACAAGAACGAGACCCGAGTTTGCCTGCTGATCCGCAGTTGTGCTCAGGCCTTGGTTCGATTCCCACTTGACCTGACTGCCTGGTTGAGTTTATTCCGAGATTTTTCCCTGCCTTAAGTCGATTGTCAAATAATCTATGGCGAATCAACATCTCGCCAAATACTATCTTGCTACCAACAATCCCATCGACGCTAAATAACATAGTAGTTAACACAGCGTCATTAAATAACCACAAACCAAGTAAAAAATTAATATACTCTTAAAAAAAAGTGATGTTTCATTTTATCCATTTTGAATCTTGCGTACACTACTTTTAACATTTGAAAATAAGTAATTGATTAAATGGCGATCTTACTCGTGTTAATTGTGTAAGCATGTGCGGCTTACAGCTGTTTCGGTGCTTCTTCACACCATCCTCAGAGCCTACTAGATCTCGGCGTCATCTCGAACTTCTCTGCCTGTTATGTGGGTACGTTCGATTGTTGAAAGGTGTTGAAAAGTGGAGTCAAATAGTGTGTGTGTTCTGAAATTGATCTGTGTGTTGAGAATTTGATCGCGGTATGTTTTAGTATGTCTGTATATTTCATATTGTTCTAGTGTGTTGAGTTTTTGGTTCTTGGGTTGTATGTGTAGGATTTCCATGTCTGTATTTATGTTATTGTATGTGTGGTTAGCATTAGTTATGTGTTCGGCATATGTGGATGTATTGTGTCCTCTGGTTATTGCTTTAATGTGTTCTTTGTATCGAGTTTGGAATGATCTGCCTGTCTGTCCAATGTAGAAACTGTCGCAACTATTGCATGTGTGTTTGTATACACCTGTGTGGTTGTATTTATTTTTTGTGTTGTTTATGTGTTGAGATGTCTTTGTAGTGTGTTTTCTGTTCTGTATGCTATGTTGTATTTCTGCTTTCTGAATGAAGATGCGATCTTATGTGTACTTTTGTTTTCATATGTTAGTGTGATGTATTTCTTGTGTTCTTGTGTTTGTGTTGTGTTTTGTATATTTTCATGTTTGTGTTGTGTTTTGTGTATTTTTGTGTTTGTTAAGTTTTTGTTTTGTCTTCCTTATGATGTTGTCTATTATGTTAGGGTTGTATCCATTTTCTTGTGCTATGTATTTGATTGTGTTCACTTCTTCATTGTAGTGTTGTTGGCTCATGGGTATGTTGAGTAATCTGTGTACCATTGTCCTGAATGCAGCATGTTTGTGTTGTGTGGGGTGGTTAGATGTGTTGTGTATGTGTGTGGTGGTGGTGGTGGTTGGTTTTCTGTATATTTTGAAGGTGTGTTTGCTGTCAATTTTTGTTATGGTGATGTCTAGGAAATTTATGGAGTTGTTGTTTTCAAGTTCCAGCGTGTATTGAAGTTTTGGGTGTAATTTGTTTATGTATTGGTGTAGTTTGTGTATTTGTCTTTTGTTTCCTTTGTATAGTATGAGTATGTCGTCTACGTATCTGTGCCAATATATTAGTTTCATTTTAGTGCAATTGATGTAGGCATGGAACATGATTAAGAAGAATTGGGCACGGTTTAATATGAACTGTATACCGGTACTGTAATTTTTAATTGTAGTGTAAATACACTCAAATGACGGAAAATTATAAGCTGGGACTTGTTTCACCTGCCCCCCACCTAATGAAGCCTATGATTGTACTTCTAAATGTAATCCTGGTGTACTGCGGAATGCTGATCCTAATCCTTGCTGTGTTTTCGTCCTGCAGACCCAGTTCCTGGTAGTGAGTGCCCACATACTGGTCGGTATGTACCACAGCTGCGACCCTCCAAGTTGGCTCACCACGTGGACGTTAAGCTACATGTGTACCATGGTGGCTCTCTTCCTCAACTTCTACTTCAAAGCTTATCTACGTCCTCTGCCCTCCAAAACAAGTACCAACTGCTTCCCAGCCTATTACAGAGACCCTAAAGAAGAGCTGACACATCTGTATGCAGTGTATGAAAAAAGAGGTCATGTGGAAGGTGGAAAATCTTGGAAAGGCTGTTGGAGAAGATGAAATCCATAATTGTATCAATTACGTAATAAACACTTTTATGATAGTATGAAATATACCTAATATTAAGTTATATTTTAAAATGTAAAAACACTTCTGTATTCAGTAATAAAAAATGATGGAACAGATTTTTAAATAAAGGTTATTCTTCAGTCTAAACACTGAGTAATTTCAGACAATTTTAAGACTTACTAAGTGTTAGTAAAGGAATAATTTGAACTTGTATAAGTTTGATTGCGACTATTGAAGGATAATTCTGGGGCTTCACTCTGCTTATAGAAATAATGTAATATAGTAATAAATTTAGCTTCCCTTATGAAAAGGTTGCCAGATTTGACAAAGCGTATTACATATAATTTGGAAACACACCTAAAAGGTAAAATGATAAACATTTGAAACGGTCAGGAAATCGAATATACAAAATGTGCCCAATGTGCCCATTTACAGTCAAGAAAGGGGGAAAAAATATCATCAGATAGGTTAGAATGATTTGAATGCCGTATACCGCAAGAAAAATAATAGTACGGATTTATTGGCATTGATATCTAAACCAATCAACAGCCATTGGTTAAGATAACTTGAAATTTCCATTATCACTCCCATACAAATGATTTCTCAATATCTGAACCGATCCTTTGAGGGCACTAATGGCTATTTCCTTCACAATGCTGTGTGTTAGCCCCAGGTTTTTACATTTGTTGGCAAAGAAGGAGGGTATGATACCTCGTGCTCCCACCATCAGACCTATTACATCAATGTGGGACAGGCTATATTTATCTTTACAGAACGGGATTGTTGGTTCATAGATCCGTTTCTTTTCACTGTCCACCTCATGCGGTTGATCTGCATGTGTCTCAAATCTGATGGTGGGATCGAGAATGTATGCCGAGTTGTTCTTAATGGCAATGATATCAATTCGCCGAACACTTCCTTGCGTGGCTAGTCCCTGCACCTCTTGATGGACTGTAAACCCTACTTCCTTCAGTGCCTCGGACAGCATGGTGACGGATGTTGCGAAGGGCCTCACTATAGGGGCAGAAGCCAAGGCTATGGGGAAGAGTTTCAATCTCGCTGAGACAGCGCCTACAGCGGGTACCATCCCGACTTCTACCCGGTACAGCTCGGACCGGAGCGACATAGCCTACCATTTTAAGGGCGTCTATCCATTCCACTTACTCATCGAGCTTCATTTCGTCACAACTCGTTCAGAATGACATGATATCTGAGGGAAGGTTAGGCAAAAAGGTGGAATTGATAGAAAGCAGACAGCGGTGTAACTAACGGGCTCTGTGTTGCGGGGCCCAGAAAGACCGTTCTATATTATACCTGAAGACATTATTTTGATTTCGAATAATATTCATATTTAATTAATGCATTCCAAAGGTATACTATTTACAGCACTGTTACAATAGTTACATTTCTTTCAATAATCACTTCTCTAGTTACAATAATTTTTTTCTTTCCGATGTCACAACATTAATCCCCACCCCGCTTCTCCAACACGTGTTCAACTCTTTGTATCCTCGTCTAGCACGAGCACTGTGCCGGTCGTAATTTAAATTTAGTTCCGAATGATGCCATTAGTGACAGTTACAAAAAAGTAGGGACGATCCCGACAAAATCGGGACAGGTGGCAACCCTAAATTGCCTAGATATCCATTCCTCCTACTTGCCCCTTTGCTATATGAGCCGTTCAGAGCAAAAGTGGTGTAAGTCAAAATTGGATAATGAGGTTTAAAGTAAAAATTCTGTAAAATACAGCGGAAAGTAGCAATTAATATGGCCTTCTTGCTGTCTACTGACTACTAATAGTTTAAATAAATTGAGTATTAATGGCTACTTTGCGCTATATTTTACAGAATGTTTACTTTAACCCTCATTACCCATTTTTGACTTACACCACTTCTGCTCTGAACGGCTCATATATTGCAAGCTGCATTTTATATGATGTAAACTTCGCCGACCGCTGATCTGAGCATTCAACTTTGAGGCTCTGCCAGTATTCTTGTTTAAAGACTAAATCATGATAGGGCAATATGAACCATTTTTACATGCATCTTCAAGAGTGATCAAAATTATTTTTTGTCTCGCTAGATTCGTGATTTGGACCATTGTGGCATTCGTTCAAAACACGCGCGTTTTCAAGTAACAAAAGATAACTAGATGTGATCAGGGTTGTTGCTTTTCACATGACGGCATCGAATACTTTTATGAATAGTTATGGTCATATAAATTTGTGTAATCAATGAAATAAGTATAATGGAAGAAGAAAGTGAATTTTATTTTATTTTATTAAAATATGTTGACTGTAATTCAATGTTAATCCATTTCCGTCATTCTGTTTATTGCAATCATGTAATGTGGAAGGTTGGCTACTCTGTAATCTGAAGCTATGAACGGTGTGAAATGTGAATGTGGACATGCTACGATAGTGTATAGAAGGTGAAGTAGCACGTGTAATTGAAGAAAGGAATTAGAAATAACAATGTCTGACATTGAGTCAAGTAATGAAGATGTAGAAAGCGACTCAGATTTGGAGGTATGCATTATGACAAAACAATGTGTGTTTTCAATATTTTAGTTTTCCGTTATTGAAATTGAGGTTAAGTGAAGAAGCATGGACAGAATTTTTGACGTTAATTTACAGACATATAATGACGTTTAGCATTTATTCTTCCTCGGTAAGGGCGTAGTCTTCTACCAAAGCACTTAGGCATGAAAGATCCATTGTGCACCTACAAACTAGAAACCAACCCAGGAGACCGCAGTAGGCGAACAGCATCGTGATGCTAGTTTATAATATACTTCCGGACTTTTTAAACTTTGATTTGTTTTGGGATAATTATTTACTTTAGCGATACCTTAGTTTATGACATGCCCAATGTGGCCACAAGAGAAACGAACGGGAGAGTTTGGGAATGGGGAGTTTTGGGTTGAGGAGGAACGTCTGCACGACAATGAGGTAAGTTTTGCATCATTCACATAATGCATTGTGTTTGTGACATGGGGTCATTTAACATTTAAGTACCTAATCTAACTTCCGAAGAAAGTGAGGGGGTAATCTAAAACGGTGGTTCCCAAAGGTGGGGGGTGGAGATTGTTTACAAAATAAAACAAAAACGCCCCGCCCTGTGAATGTAGAGTATCCAACGCCCACTGAACGAATATTTCACTTTTATCACTGCCAATATTGCGCTATAATCGTATATGCAAGGTAGGCTATAACAAAAACCTAAACTAACCAAACCTATCCTGTCAAAGAAGCAACAAGTTATACTAAATATGTGTAAAATTGGCCTATGTCTCTGTAATGGGCGGGACATAGGTAACATTGACAAAAAAAAAATTCAGCAGTTACAGTAAAAAGTAATTATTGTGTTAAATGTGCCTGTTTTTCAGAACGTAGCCTCTCAAATCTGGACTAAGTAGCCTATTCGATACACACACACAGTGGTATCATTTTCTAGGTCAAGATTTCTCGCTTTTGTTTTCAAGGTAATCCTAGACGAGAAACTTAATTTGCATGAATACGAGGTTTCAAATGTTATAAAAAAATTTAAGAGCTTCTTTTGCAAACTCGAGGTATTCTTTTGATGCCAAACTAGTCAACGCTTTGCGAAAGAAAAGGTCTTGTTTCAATATTCCATCAGTAGGTAACATATTTCAGTTCGAGCTTTTCCTTTATAACATTATAGGCTATATATTTTTTTTTAATTTCACCCAGTTGAACATAACGGATTCAGTATCAATCTGTAACTGTCATAATTGCTTGAAGTTTCATCTGGAAAATAATAAAAAAGTTGTTGTTTAAAGTCGTACTTCGAGTAGTATCCACTGGTTTTGAGTAAAATTATAGTTGTTACATTGTATTTATTAACATTCCATGGTATTCATACATTGCTTTACAGCTAGAATATGGAACAAGTCAAAAACTTAATACTATTATAAAGTCTTAATTTATAGTCACAGTCTAGATGAAATATATACAGATGAGATTTACAATATAGTCCACTAGTACAACACAAAGTTTTAGTATCAATTTCATGAAGTGTTATTGAATGTCATGAATTCACCTACAGAATAGAAGGCGTGAGAAATTAGGTACTTCTTTAATTTGGCCCTAATTAATCTTATGTTTTGAGTTTCATTTTATATATCGATAGGGAGGCTATTAAAAATGTTTACTGCCATATAACGCACTCCTTTTCGACAGCACAATAGACTTGCCGATGGAATATGAAAGTAATTTTTTTGACGTGTATTTATGCTATGAACTGTTGAATTAGTTACAAAGTTTTCACGATTACATACGAGGAAGATTATTAATGAAAAGATATACTGACAAGCCATGGGCATTATTTGTAGTTTTTTGAAAATAGTCCTACACGATTCCCTAGATTTGGCACCTACTATTATTCTAATTACTCTTTTTTGTAATAGAAATATACTGTTACTCTCTGTGGAATTTCCCCAGAATATTATTCCAAAACTCATTATCGAGTGGAAGTATGCTCACGATTTCATGACTTTACAAGGATTTGTATTTCTGGAATGAAGTCAAAAACTGGTAAGTTATGGTAGTGGAGCGAGGGGTCACAAACTGAAGTCTCGCCCAAAAGTGGGTCATGCTTTCAAAAAGTTTGGAAGTAACACAGGAAGAAGTGGAAAAATAGCGGATACCAATGGTATCGCTAAAGTAAATAACTTAATTACTTGTTTTGGTATTTATTTTATTTTGTCTCATTTATCTGAATTAAACTTCATCTAAGAAGAAACAAATATTCTTTTCATTCTCAGAAAACTTTAATTTTAGATATAAAACTTAGATTTCTTAAAATAGCGTTTATCTGTTTTCTGTGAAGGTTTGAAAATAATTTTGCATCTTGTAAGAATTTAGAAATCTAATTTCATAATTGTTTTTTAAACACGCTTTAACATCCATGGTGATATCATATGTATTTCATCATTGTAATGTCATTCAGTAGTATTCATATTGTTCAGTTAGTTTGTATTGAATGATTGAACCTGATTGAGCTGTGAAAAGTCCGTTGTATAGCCTATTAAAGTAGTTTAAGTTAATGTGATGACAGTGATAGGCCTATTATTTAATATAATTTTGAGTATGCTTACCGTAACTAATCTGTCTAGCCAAGATTAAGGAAGGTCTTCGGCAGTAAATTAATTTTTGCCACTTAAAAGTGTATTCTGGTTTTGCGAGGGATAATGTACATCATTCTATCTCCTTTCTTTTGTTCTCAGTTGCAAGAAGCTTATGCCAAGGGACTTCTGAAACCTGGATTGAATACTGTGACGGTTGTAGAGAAGAAAAAGCATAAAAATGACGTGGTAAGTGAATTGTACAGTGATTATGGCTATGGAAAAGTGATGTTGTTTAGAAATGCCTGCAGCATTGGCTAACTCAGTGAGACCAGAAGGGTCAATCTATACCAAGCGGTCCAGGAATAAATTAACTGACAGCTTGACTATTTAAAAAATATTTATATTTTAATAGTAATGACCTCTAAAATTCAAATACCTGGGAGCAACAGTAACAAATATAAATGACACTCGGGAGGAAATTAAATGCAGAATAAATATGGGAAATGCCTGTTATTATTCGGTTGAGAAGCTCTTATCATCCAGTCTGCTGTCAAAAAATCTGAAAGTTAGAATTTATAAAACAGTTATATTACCGGTTGTTCTGTATGGCTGTGAAACTTGGACTCTCACTTTGAGAGAGAAACATAGGTTAAGGGTGTTTGAGAATAAGGTTCTTAGGAAAATATTTGGGGCTAAGAGGGATGAAGTTACAGGAGAATGGAGAAAGTTACACAACGCAGAGCTGCACACATTGTATTCTTCACCTGACATAATTAGGAACATTAAATCCAGACATTTGAGATGGACAGGGTATCTAGCACGTATGGTCGAATCCAGAAATGCATATAGAGTGTTAGTTGGGAGGCCAGAGGGAAAAAGACCTTTGGAGATACCGAGACGTAGATGGGAGGATAATATTAAAATTGATTTGAGGGAGGTGGGATATGATGGTAGAGACTGGATTAATCTTGCTCAGGATAGGGACCAATGGCGGCTTATGTGAGGGCGGCAATGAACGTCCGGGTTCCTTAAAAGTCAGTAAGTAAGTAAGTAATGACCTCTATCTGCAAGTAGTCAGAAATTAGTATTAATTATTTTTATTTACCTTCATATAAAAATGGAAATCATTTTTGTAGTGTACATGTGTAACACTACCTGCAAACGTACATGCATGAGGTAAAACAGTCACTTTCGAAGTTAATGTCTTGATTCGAAATCATGAAATTTCTCCGAATTTTAGGCACAATGTTCAGTATTTACCTTTTCCTCAGAAACGATGGCAACATTTCTCTCTGAAAAAGAGGAAAATTTTCCTCAAGTTCCCATCACTGATTTAGATGGGTATTTTGTGAAACTTCATTGTTGTTGTTGTTGTTTTCTAATGCCAGGCGTTTGACAATAAAGTCATTTGACCTCTTGCACTCCAATATTTTTCAAAGACATTGTCATGGTCAGCCAATGAAGCAAAGATTTTGATGAATTAAATACTATTATAGTCACAATCATGCCATGGTATGAAAGAAAAATTTCACAACCTCGAGCGGAAATCGAACCTGCGACTTCCTGGTCTCCGGTCAGGCGCTCTACCACTGAGCTATCGAGTTCGTCTCACGCCAAAGGCTCGGAATCATCCTTTCATACTGGCGACTCTGTTATAGAGTACTGTCCATAGCGTCTGATCTTAGTCAGCACTGCTTATGGCGTGAGACGAACTCGATAGCTCAGTGGTAGAGTGCCTGACCGGAGACCAGGAAGTCGCAGGTTCGATTCCCGCTCGAGGTTGTGAAATTTTTCTTTGATACCATGGCATGATTGTGACTATAATAGTATTTAATTCATTAATATGTCACATCAACGGACGTATATATGTCACCCAAACATCGTAAGATGAAGATTACATTTGTAAAGATTTTGAGATGTTCCGAATCCATTTCTTGATTTGAGTTGCACAATGGGCAGTTAGGGGACTGATATATTCCAATTCTATGCAGATGCTTGGTCAAACAATCATGGCCTGTTGCCAATCTAAATGCAGCTACAGACGATTTTCGTGGTAAATCGGGAATTAACTGTGGATTTTGATGCAGAGAGTTCCATTTTTTTCCTTGAGATTGTGTTATCAAATTTTGTTTGTTGAAGTCTAAGTATGTAGATTTAATAAATCTCTTCACAGAGTAATAAGTAGATTTAGTAACAGGTCTGTAAGTAGCAGTGCTGCCCTTCTTTGCTAAATCATCCGCATTCTCGTTTCCCAGGATTCCACAATGGGATGGTATCCATTGGAATACAATTTTTTTATTGAGTGATATTAATTGAGAGAGCATTTTAGTTATTTCTGCTGTTTGAGATGAAGGTGTGTGTTTAGAGACTATTGATAGAATAGCTGCTTTGGAGTCTGACAGTATAACTGCATTCTTACTTTTCTTCAGGACACCAGAAACGGTTTCTGGATAGATGTCTTTGAGGCAGGACAGATTTTCTCTGAATACTTCGAAATTTTCCTTTGAATTTCATTGCATGGGTGCTTCTTAACATCATTGTTATTAACTCTGGTAGATTAAAATAATTGTTAAATAAAAAACAATCGAGAAATAATAATTTGTCTCTTTTTCTGTCTATTGTGATAGGCTGGACTTGGGCAGAAGCTGGAGTCCATAAAACTGTCCTTGGACTGGGTGGAGCGTCTGGATATGATCAACGGTCAGGCTCCTCTTGCACCGGAGGTTGCATACAAGGTAATTCATGGTAATGTGTGTGGTAACACAAAATTGAAGAGTCCACTGCAAGAATGATGGATGTCATTTGGAATACATTTTGCAGGAGAAGCGATTGAAAGTTTGAAATGCTTAGCGCTCAAAGCTTAACTGTGATTTTCCGATCATTACTGGACAATGACTATCAGTGTTAATGCCATATAACTCTCTATGTACATTCTATTGAAGAGTTCGCGGGATAAACGATGAATATCACAGTTTTCTTAAGGTTGATGTCATTATCTAATTCAATGAATCACTGAGAAATTTAATGTTGTTCTTATGAAAAATGGTAAAAAAGAGAATTATCGCCATGAATACAGTAATCCTTTCCTTTATTTTCTATAGAAACAGCACTACATCTTGCAGTTGTAGACTCAATTAGATCATTACCTAATCCTTAACAGAAATGTGACATTCATTGTTTTTCCCGCGAACTCTTCATATGTCTTAAGCTATGCATTGACAGTCTTGGTTCATTTTCGACAAGAAAGTGACATCCATCATTCTTGCAGTGGACACTTCGTTAGCTTCCCCAACCTGAAGATTCAAAATTTAAGCACACACTATTGAAGTGGGAAAGAGGAATGTGCTTGTTTCACACGCTTTTTTTCCTCCTCTCCCCATCTTTTCTCTCCCTTTCTCTCCTTTCCTCTCTCCCCTCCCCTCTGTCTAATGTCACGTGACAGTATATTAATTACAATAATGATCTTTAGCACTTGAGAGTTTTTGCCCAGATATGAGTAATTGGATACTGTAAAACAGGGAAAAATGGAAGAATTGCTTCACATTGCCGCATTTAGAGGCATCAAAGGTGATTCATCGAAGGATATGACGTTAATTTTTTTTATTTTATTGGGTTATTGTACGACAATTTATCAACATTTAGGTTATTTAGCGTCTGAATGAAATGAAGGTGATAATGCCAGTGAAATGAGTCCAGGGTCCAGCACCCAGCATTTGCTCGTATTGGGTTGAGGGAAAATCCCGGAAAAAACCTCAACCAGGTAACTTGCCCCGACCGGGGTTTGAACCCGGGCCACCTGGTTTCGCGGCCAGACGCGCTGACCGTGTACAATATGACGTTAAATAATGTTAACAGAAGAAGAACTATTCAGGAACGAGGTCTTTTTTTTTTTTTTTTTTTTTTCGGAGGAGGGCCCATAGGCAAGCACAGCAGCCTTAGGCTTATTGTGCAACCTCCTTATGCTGGAATGATTGTTGAAGTCCATTTAGGATCGCTCTTCAAGCGCATGATTCACTGCATGGTGTCATCATATCGATTCTGCCACAGATCGATGGCATCTGTTTGCAATTCATGTGCCTGAATCTGTTGCATCCTCAGTCAGTCAAAATGGCGTTCACAGTGCCGTCGATTCCACAGCTCATCAAGGCGCCATCTATCCAAGGGAGCTACACCTACCTACCTTGCCTCCCGTTTCAGTTACCTGTCATCGTATCATAATCTCTTCACACGCATGCAAAATAGCCGCATACTAGCCATACCAACACATAAGACATCATCGTATTCATCATCATACACAATCTCGCTCTCGCGCTTGTGGAATACCCTACCCAGTGACATCAGAGACTGTCGGAATTTAGTAGCGTTCAAAAGCAAACTTATTGAGCATTTTCATACTGCGTAGAGTAGGTTCAATTTTTACTTAATTAATAAAACAAAATGTTTCTTTCTTCTTAACTTTTACAATAAACTGTCTAGCTTTTATTAATCAGTTAATCTTTTAGTACTTTGATTTTTATTGTATTTGTAAATTTAATATTAATTGTAATTATAATTGTAATTGTATTCTTAATATTGTAGTTGTAATCCCCTGGTAGAGGGGGAGAGAAGGCCTCATGGCCTTATCTCTACCAGGTTAAATAAATAAATAAATAAATAAAAAATAAAGCCCCTGCAGCTTCTCTGGATATGTGCAGCTCCCACAGACAGATGCCGCGTATAGAAATGAATGGAGAACATCTAGCCTACTTCATTGCCGAAAACTGGATCTTAATCTTTAGAAGACGAAGAATCTCTCAAAACTGTACTGGAATGCCAGAAGTCTCATGGATTGAATCCTTATGTCTCGCCATTAGATAACAACAACAACTTTTATTGCACTGTGAACGCCATTTTGACTGTCAGTTGTGTACATAAACAATAACAACAATGTAGTCTCCAATGATGCCAGCATAAAACTTTAAAAGTTCCTCTTTCATTTACTGTAAATATCATTTTAAGTATTCAGTGAGTTATTAAACTTTCTTATTGATAGTTTTTGTCGCGGACACTGTGTATTTTGTGTTTGATTTGGAATGTTCTAAAACTTACAGCTACAAGAACAAGAGTTGCAGCATCAAGCCAGAGTCGGTAAATCCAAAAGCAAAGGTCAGAAAGTAACAGCTGTGGAATCAGAAGATCCAGTTCTAAACGAATTCCACCGGGAGATGTTGTTCCACCGACAAGCCCAGGCGGCAGTTCTGTTGGGCATCCCTAGGGTGAAGCAGCTGGGAATAAAGACTAAGAGGCCTGACGATTACTTTGCGGAAATGGCAAAATCAGACCAACACATGCAGAAGGTAAGTGAATTATTTTTTTCAGTTGTCTAGTACTCTAGTCTGTTTTACTACTTCTTACAGCTAAAACAAACCATTGATTGAAGGAATATCTTGTCCACTTTCCTTGCCAGAAAATGTTAAATTGTAGCCAAGATATTTATTATTATTTATTTATTTAATAATAACATAAACATAAAAACGTTACATTAAAATACCCCGAAAGAGCAAAGCTCGTGTTCGGGGACAGTTCCGTTACATAGATACACATACTTTGTAGACAAAATACTTAAGAAAAAAGCTCACATAAAGATTGTAATAAAATTAGTAAATAATAATACTAATAATAACTGAGTGAAAAAAGAGACGATGTTTAGATTGATGGATTAATATTAAATTATTATTAGTAGTATAATTAGTGCAGGTCATGTTGATATAGTAACCAAGATAAAATAGAAAAATACACTTAGGATAGAAATAAACTTGTTTTACAATACATGGTACATAATATATATACAGGGAAGTCTGTCATATAAATTTTTTTATTCTGGATCTCAAAATTTCATTGCTTAAAGTAGTCAATTCTGGATGAAATTTTATTATCGAATTATATAGACGTGGACCATAATTTGTACTGTGTAGTAAAGCAGCAGATGTGAAACATTTAGGTCCAACTAATTTAAGAATTTCATTTCGTCTTGTGTTATGATCACGTGGCTGAGCTACAAATTTCGTTCTATTTTTATGATAGAATTTCATTAAAGAGTATTTATAAATTTGGTCAATTCTAAAAACATTCAATACGGAATGGATCAAATTTGTTGGATAATCCAGTCGCCTTTTCAAACAAATTTTGATTATACGTTTTTGCAACATAATTAGAGGAAGAAGAGCAGTTTTTGTAATGCCTCCCCATCCAGTTATACCATATTGGATAACAGATTCAACTATAGCCAAATAAACCAAACGTAATACATGAGTAGGCAAGTAATGGCGAAGGTTTACAAATTTGTAAATTGTTTTACGTATCCTGTTACATAAAAAGGTGATTTGTCTATCCCATTTCAAGTGCTGATCAACAATAATTCCCAGGTATTTCACATCTACAGATTCTTTCAGGCAA
This sequence comes from Periplaneta americana, assembly GCA_025594305.2. Taxonomy (NCBI): domain Eukaryota; kingdom Metazoa; phylum Arthropoda; class Insecta; order Blattodea; family Blattidae; genus Periplaneta; species Periplaneta americana. Next base: position 201,469,612 of record JAJSOF020000003.1, on the reverse strand, counting down.
GGGCATTTACAGGTTGTAGAGAGTTTACAAAATGAGTTTTGGATTATTAATTTTAAATGAGAAAGTGATTTCAAATCGTTCAATCCAGAGACTGTTAAAGAAAATGGCACCAAAGTAGTTTTAGTTATATTTAGAGATAGCAAATTTGCATCAAGCCAGTTTTTGATCAAATTTATACCTACATTGGCATGTTTATAAGTGTCCTCCCAAGTTAAACCACTGAAAATCACCACCGTATCATCAGCGTAAGAATAACAGGAGCCATTATGTACTTTCAAATCAATGTTTAATAAATCATTAATATATATTAAAAATAGAATAGGACCTAAAATTGTTCCCTGAGGGACACCTATATCAATATTTACATTTTCACTGATATTATCATCAATTTTGGTTACCTGAGTTCTTTTGTTTAAGTATGATTGAAATAACTTATGCGCAATACCTCTGACTCCTATATCAAATAATTTGTCCAGAAGTAAACGATGGTTCACCGTGTCAAAAGCTTTCCTTAAATCTAAGAAAATCCCTAAACATTTAGAACCGTTATCCAACTCCTGCATAATTTTACCATTGACTTCAGTAATTGCGTCATCCGTAGATAATTTATTTCTGAAGCCATACTGATGTTTGGAGAGAATTTCATTTTCTCTAAGTAATTTACTAATCTGTTTTTTAAACATTTTTCTAATATCTTTGAGAAGCTAGAGAGCAAGGATATAGGTCTATAGTTATTCAGACTTTTTCTTTCCCTGACTTATGGACCGGTACAACTACAGCATTTTTCAGAGATTCTGGGAAAACTCCTTGGGTGAGACATAGATTGAATACATAAACAAGCGGTTTTAATATATGTTTAATGATAATCTTTAACGTGTTATTTGTAATTTTGTCGATTCCCGGTGAGACATTATTTTTTAAGGATTTAACAATATTATAAATTTCTTCTTCGGTTACTGGTGATAAAAACATGGAGGAAGATGCGTGCTCATTATGGCCACTGCAATAATTTTTCGTGTTAAATGCCGATTTGTTGATGTTTGATGCAATGCTATGTCCTACTTTTGAGAAATATTTATTAAATTCATTAGCTATGTCTTTTTTGTTTTTAAGTATTTCTCCCTCTTCATTTAAAATCTCTGATATGATACTATTTTGGTTCACATTTACGTCTGTGGCTTCATTAATAGTTTGCCAAAATTTCCTAGGATTATTTCGATACTTCTGAAATTGAGATTGATAATACTGAGTTTTCATGTTTCTTATAATAAGAGTTAAGGTATTTCTGTATGAAATATTAATATGCGTTACAAGAGCGGTATGTTGAAGTTTACATGTTTGAGGAAAAGTTTGAAAAAGCGAAACGTAGTTGAGCTTTTTTAATTTCCGAGAATTGAAAGAAAACATACCGCTCGTGTATCGTACATTATTTTGTGCGAAAATCGTTTATTACACCTGAAAGAGGAATTTCTAATTAGTTGCAATGAAATCTCCATCTTGGTTTCTGTTCAATGACGGTAAATTTGCAAAACAAAAATATCTATCTTCAACATTGTTGCTTTAAAATGTTTTCTGTGTTTACTATAGTCCAGCAGGCCGTGATATACGTCTGTCTTTTTTTTCCCCCAGTCTATGATGAGTCTGGAATCTTGTTGATTTTTTTACGGCTTCCTTAATGTTACTTGCATCACTTATGCAGTAACTTTAGTGGAGTTGTAGAGTTGACTTAATTTTTGCAAATATTTAAAAACAATAATTAACAGTGCAATTTAGGTGAAATTGCAGTGGTAAGTTTCCAATTTATAATTATTACTATGTTAAACGTCTCTAAAAATATGTTGAAAGCCTAAAGCAGTAAAATCAATATGTCACTTAAGCGGTAAGAAGAGGGAAATTGTTATGTGTGTTAGGTTGGGAATACTGAATGTGGAATTTTAGACTTTCCGCGGATTGGTTTTGTGCGGAAACCAAGCAAATACGCACTATCTCGGACAAAAATTAGCAAATGTGATTATACATACACAATTAAATAGAAAAAAATATTCACATATCCTGCACACTGACATGCAATAGAATATAATACTCTTTGGATTTCTCGTAATTCGTCCTTGCAGTATGAACTGGTTGGCTCTTGATGCATCGGGACAACATTGTGTTGCATTTTGCAAGTATTGACACTGAAAGTCCATAACACTTTCATCTTGCTGAGTGCCGACTTTTACTCGGGCAAGTAGACTTATTAGTTCAAAACTAAAAATGTTATTCATAGCTCACGTGACTGGCATTTGTTGCGTATAATGTTTAGTATAAAATTAAATCTAATTAAAAAAACATAAGTAGAATATAAAAGAAATGAAAATCAGTTGTATCAAAAGCATAAATTTAGATTGGGGAAATTGTTTAACTGGATTTTACTGCACACAGTATTGTTGTGTAGGCCATGACTTAAGCAAGACAAGGAGAATACGTGTGCAAGAGAAGAGGGACGGAAGAGAGCGTCATAATATTATAATACAGTGAAACCTGTTCAAGACGGAAGTGTCATGGTCCTAATTTTTTTTCCGTTGTGGACAGGTTTCCGTGTTATTCAGGTGTGAAGGTAAAATGGAATATTTTATCATTTCTATAAATGAAAAACAAAATAGCATGCCAAAAATTGTAGGAATTACAAAATATTCCGTTTAACACTACTGACATTAAATCAGGTTCCTATCGCTTATTTAATTGGTGAATGATCTTGATGAAAATCTCATTTCCTGTATAAATTGTATCATAATTCATTAAACACTATAAAGTTTATTAATTACACTAAATTTAATATCTAACACTATACTATAATACTGTACTGTATATCACAGCACATTATTTAATTGGACTAGGAGCCTAGAAACCTTAAATTCTAGATCATCTAATTTCTTTGCCTGTTCAAGGGTCTGCTTTGCAGAATAGGTCAAGAAATTGGCATGATCTTTGAAAGGGCAAGAAGAATCCACTCTCACAACAGTTCATTTATTTCTATGTAACCAGTTGTTTTCTGTTTCCTTTTATGTCACCATTATTAACCGCTAGCCACTCACTCATGATACGGCCTTTATTTTTGGAAGTGTTAAGTTACACCTGAGTTTTCCATTCCTAAATTTCAACATTATTTTTCATACGCTTCGTTTCACATTTTCCTAGATAACTTTTACTTCATCAGTTAATGATAGTGTAACATTTTTACGCAACTTTTTTTTTATCACGAAATCACTTATACACTTGCCTTCTACCCAGCTACGACAGTATACAGGGGTGAAGCATTGAACATCTTTGAAGGGACTCGTCTGCCTAGTCAATAGGGTAATAAAATTTATGACCACCAGGCCAACACACCCTCGCACCCTCAAAAATTTTGCAAAGAAAACTTGTTTTTATCTTAGTGACCCACCTATTTCGTACATTCCTTGAAAGTACATACTGTTTCAAAGTATAGTTTACATTAAAGTAGTGTGTCCAAAATATTATTTCCATTTTGAACAGTAACAGATAGTTTCCGTTTCCGCGTTTGACAGTTTCCGTTTTATTCAGAAAAAATTACACATAATACATTCGAATTTCGCCGGGACCAATAAATTGTTCTGAAATAGACAGGATTCCAGATTATTTAGGTTCCGATTTGAACAGGTTTCACTGTACTAGTAATAAAGAAAGCAAGTGAGGAAACATGCCGAAGAGAGGATTCATGATCAGGATATTCATTGTTCAATTATACAACACAGTAGTTTCACTGTAATTAATTTAAAAAATAAATCCTAATGACGTACTTTAATAATAATAATAATAATAATAATAATAATAATAATAATAATAATAATGGTTTATTTTAACTGGCAGAGTTAAGGCCATTCGGCCTTCTCTTCCACTCAACCAGTATGATAAAAATTACTACAGTGCTATGAATATAACATAATTAATACAATACAATTCAAAGCAATACTATACTACAATACAAGACAATATAATACATAATTAATATAATACAATGACAGTTCTTTTTGTCTTCACAACACCAATAAAATAATTATGTAATAATAATAATAATAATAATAATAATAATAATAGTAATGATAGTCATATCTAAATGAAATTAAATTATTAAGCTCGATCACAATTATAAGTTCAATTTGACTGCACCCGTAAGAAATCGTTTAGCCTTTTCTTGAAAGTAGTTATTGTCTGGTAGCCCCTAATCTTCTGAGGTAGAGAATTCCATTCAGGGGGGACTGAGACAGTAAAAGAGGATGAATAGTGGGATGTTCTATGGGCAGGAATTGCTAGGATTTGGCTGTCCTGTGACCTGGTGTTTAGATTGTGATTGGAGGATAAGTAGTTAAACCGGGAACGAAGATAATTTGGAGTAGAAGTGTGGAGAACTCGAAACAGAAGAGAGAGCGAATGAAGTGTTCTACGGTTACTAAGTTGCAGCCAGGATAAAGATTTGAACGAGGGTGTAATGTGGTCAAATTTGTGAGCATTGCTGATGAATCTGACACACACATTGTGCACACGCTACAGCTTGTTCAGAAACGGTCTGGGACTGTGTACTCTGATTAGTTGTTAAAAGTATTGAACAAACATTACTTCAAAGTAAAGGCTTACCCTGCCGTAGAACGTTATGATCGGGATGACAATCTCTTTGACAAGGTGATACAAGAAAACACTTAATGTAAACTTAAACTCAATTCAATAACATTTATTAACAACCAGTAATTAAAATAGCTATGAACCAATGTCCCACAAAACGTGCAGTCACTCATAATTCACCCTTCAAGTAAACTCGTTGATAATTTCCATTCACTGACCTGGCATTCATCAAATGATGGACTAGTAATGCCATCTGTTTCCTCTAGCTGAAAACATGAGTAATTAATTCGACAAGTCCTAGTTTGTCTGCCACTGAATAACTCTAGGTTACCAAATCCACTATAATTAATATAGTCCCGTTTGAGAAAAGCCAAGTACTAATTCCTCACTCTTTAAGATGCCAGACTGTAACTATAATTCACACATAACCAACTCTGTCATCATACCAAAAACCTGTTACAATCCTGCTGAATCAATCTCGCATCCAGCACAACAATGACCTCTCTTTTCCACTCTTATATTTCTACTCTCACACAGTACACCGCTCCACAAACTGAAGACCACTATTATTGGCTATAAATCACGAGCCCCGTTCGATACCCGGCTGCTCTGCCGTCACATCACAGCTAGCCACAACACCAACTCACAGCTAACCCAGCTGTTGCCCAACCTCACTCAACGAGTCGTTCCACCAGACTCACTACTAAAAATCGATGCTCCCCTAAAGTCAAATAGTATGTTAATGCGCCCTCGAAATATCCAATCATAAATCAAACCCAAATCACGTGATCACTAAAGTTCGCTCCTTCTACGTGAGGAATAAATGATCTATAATGGAAGAAAGGAAACAAGTTATCTAAAGGAGAAAGTAAGACTGAAAATGGAGAAGAAGTAAAGCCATCTATGAAGAGTAAGGTAAACTAATACTAAAAATAAAATAATAAGAATAGAAAGGAAAGAAAGAAAGGAAAAGGAAAATAAAAGTAGTGTGCCGAAATAAAATGGCACAGTTCGAAAGGTCAGTTGTCAAGTCTGTAAGTTGTAATACAAGTAATAAAGAGAGCAGGTGAGGAAACATGCTTGCAAGATGTGATACAGGCCGAAGGGGGGATTCATGATCATGATATTCATTGTTCAATTACACAACACAGTAGTTTCACTGTAATTAATTTTAAAAATAAATCCTAATGACAACACCCAAAAAAACCCCTCTAAAATTGATCTTTTCCCTGAAAATCTCCCTAACATTTTTATCCCCCCAAACCTCCTCCTAGAAAAGTGTTTTCCCCCTTAATTTGGAGGGAAAACCCCCAAGTTGGCAACACTGAACAGCTGTGTGTAGTGTTGAGGACTTGTTCCAGGTCAGAGAGCATCTCCAACGGAAGCAACACAGCCAGGAGCGCAGTGAACGAGTCAAGCAGCAGCGGCAACTGCGGAAGATCGGCAAGAAGGTGCAGATAGAGGCCAAGCTGCGGCAGGCGAGTGAGAAGAGAGAACTCATGGAGGAGGTCAAGAAGTACCGCAAGGGCATCCGCAAAGACCTCGACTTCTTGGACGATAAGAAGAAGCTCAAACCGTCGTCACAAAGCGACAGAAGAGGGGGACCTCAAGACAGAAGGTGAGTAAGGCTTCTGAACAGACAGTAATGAAATGAGCTGCGTTTGAGTCGTGGCTCAGACACCAGAAATAGTCGTGAGGTTCCTGTGACATTTGTACAGTAGTATTCAGATGTCTTTGATGTTGCATTTGTCCTTGAACGATGATTATCTAGTTGTGCTTATTAGGGTGTGAAATCAAGAATGAATTATGAATAAAAAATAGTTTATATCAGTTTGCTAGTTACACTTAGTGTAACTAAATTCCTCGTAGATACTCAAACCTCCGCCAGGGGTACCAATTTCCGGCATTGGAACGATGGGTTAAATACATACATATGTTTTAGTTGGGACACACAATCTTGAGTTTTTCGTTATACATCTGCCTTTCTTACCATGTTGAACACCTTGTTTCATTTCCAGTGATATGACAATACACTACAATACATTGAAGCACTATGATTTTTTTTTTGTTAATTTGTGAAATTGTTCAATGATGGCCCTAGATTCTTAAATTCTCTTCACTTTGTTGGATTTTTTATTTGCTGTTGATTAAATTGTGACCTTTATACTTATGAGAATTAAAGTATTGTTAAAAGTTATTCATTCTGTGAGAAGTTGAAAAAAGAACCCTATTACTTACTTACTTATGGCTTTTAGAGAACCCGGAGGTTCATTGCCGCCCTCACATAAGCCCGCCATTGGTCCCTATCTTGAACAAGATTAATTCAATCTCTACCATCATATTCCACCTCCCTCAAATCCATTCTAATATTATCCTCTCAACTATGTCTCGGCTTTCCCAAAGCTCTTTTTCCCTCCGGCCTCCTAACTAACACTCTGTATGCATTTTTGGAATCGCCCATACATGCTACATCTCCTGCCCATCTCAAGCATCTGGATGTATTTATTTATTTTATTAGGTTATTTTACGACACTTTATCAACATCTAGGTTATTTAGGATCTGAATGAGATGAAGGACAATGACGGTGATAATGACGGTGAAATGAGTCCGGGGTCCAGCACCGAAAGTTACCCAGCATTTGCTCGTATTGGGTTGAGGGAAAACCCCGGAAAAAACCTCGAGGTAATTTGTCCCGACCGGGATTCGAACCCGGGCCACCTGGCTTCACGGCCAGATGTGCTGACCGTTACTCCACAGGTGTGGACATCTGGATGTAATGTTCCTATATATTTCAGGTGAAGAAAACAATGCGTGCAATTCTGCATTGTGTAACTTTTCTATATATATATGAATTCAATTTCACCATAAATATTTCTATATTTTCCAGCTAATTTATATAAAGCAAGTTTTTCACTGCAAACCTAACTTCCTCCAATCTTTTCTATTTTCTGCTTTTTTCTTAGTCTCCGCATATGATCCATATATTGCCGCTGCATCTCCAAAATCCGCTATGAATTTTTAAAAAGATTTTACAGGACAAAGAAAGAAACATTGCCACTTTTAATTCCCTTGATTTTGAAAGCTACTTTCGGTATAATTTCATCATTTGAAAATCAAGGGAATGAAAAGTGGTGCTTCTTTCTATGTCCTGCAAAGTCTTTTTAAAAACACAGAGTGGATTTTGGAGGCACAGCGACGATATCTTAATGTCGTCTATCATCTGATATCTTCTTCTGCCCCGAACTCTTCTCCTGTTCACCATTCCTTCCAGTGCATCCTTCAGTAGGCAGTTTCTTCTCAGTCTAAGTGTATAAGGAGTTCCAAATGTTGTTGTTGTTGTTTTCTAATGCCAGGTGTTTGACAATCAAGTCATTTGACCTCTTGCACTCCAATATTTTTCAAAGATATTATCATGGTCAGCCACCGAAGCACAGATTTTGAGGTGTTCCGAATCCATTTCTTGGGCGTTCCAAATGTATGTTTCAGGGTCCAGATCTCTTTCTGACTTGTGCCAAATGTTTTGATATGTTGCAGGGTGAAAGCAAAGCGTAAATACAAAGACCAGAAGTTCGGTTTTGGTGGGAAGAAGCGTGGCCTCAAGAAGAACACAAAAGCCAGCACTTCGGATATGACTGAATACAGGCGATCAGGCAAAGGCAAGCGAGGTGGGGCACCGCAGAAACGTCAACGACCAGGAAAGAATAGGCGCATGAAAATGAAAGCAAAGATGAAGAAATAATAAATGGCTTGATTAAAACTGTACAAAGTGTTTTCTTGAAGTCTCGAATGTACTTGTTTGGGACATGCTCGATCCTCATGCCATATAAGATTTGCATTTAGTTGCGAGTTGTGAGAGAATGAACTTCTTTTTATAGCACATTTGTGATACAGGATTCACATTGGACATAACATGTATTAAATGTTATGTTATTATATTATTAATAAGAGATTTTTCTTCAGTAATAAGGTTTGTCTTCAACCAAATAAAACAAAAATAGAAAAAAAAAATCCTGGGTAATATTGCTTTACAGAACCCAGTCATTTAAAAGGCTCCTCCAAACAAATCAGTACAGTATTTTCATAGTATAATGGGCGTCAGTTAGCATACTTTTCATTTTTGCATACATATTTTAAATCCCCCATACATATTTCATTTTTATGGTCTCATCACTTGTAATCTCATTTCATTATGTACAAACAGTTTTTAAATTGATTATTACACTTTTACTTTTGGAGCAACAGTAACAAATATAAATGATACTCGGGAGGAAATTAAACACAGAATAAATATGGGAAAAGCCTGTTATTATTCAGTTGAGAGCTTTTAACATCCCGTCTGCTGTCAAAAAATCTGAAAGTTAGAATTTATTAAACAGTTATATTACCGATTGTTCTGTATGGTTGTGAAACTTGGACTCTGACTTTGAGAGAGGAACAGAGATTGAGGGTTTTTGAGAATAAGGTTCTTAGGAAAATATTTGGGGCTAAGAGGGATGAAGTTACAGGAGAATGGAGAAAGTTACACAACACAGAACTGCACGCATTGTATTCTTCACCTGACATAATTAGGAACATTAAATCCAGACGTTTGAGATGGGCAGGGCATGTAGCATGTATGGGGGAATCCAGAAATGCATATAGAGTGTTAGTTGGGAGGCCGGAGGGAAAAAGACGTTTAGGGAGGCCGAGACGTAGATGGGAGGATAATATTAAAATGGATTTGAGGGAGGTGGGGTGTGATGATAGAGAGTGGATTAATCTTGCTCAGGATAGGGACTAATGGCGGGCTTATGTGAGGGCGGCAATGAACCTACAGGTTCCTTAAAAGCCAGTAAGTAAGTAAGTATTACACTTTTACTACGTCATACTACTTTTGATCAATAAAACGGTATGAAAGGCTTTGTTTCAACCAATCATGGTGTTTATCACTACAATTTTATCACTTCCCTAGTAAGTGTTTATTTTTATCCCTTCCCTAGCATTTGTTTGTTTTTTTTATCACTTCCGTAGTGTTTGTTTGTTTCTTTGTTTGCCAACATTTCAAACTGCAAATTCTTTATGGTACTATAAAACATGAGTTGTGATCGTCGTTTGTTTCCCGCATAGATAGTCAACTGAAAATGACGTCTCCAGTCAAACATTTTAGTGAAGCTAACATTAGTGAAATAGAATTTTAGTAAATCAATTAATATTTTATTATATTAGAGTAATTTATTTGTTCTAATCTTTATATACTTTCTTCTAATCGTGTAATAGTCAATTAAATCCCACTCGAGTTTTTATTTTCTCTAGATAAATCGAAACCTTAAGTGAGATTATTGTTGATAATACTGTATATATTTCTTAACTTCTGCATCCTTAGTTTACCTATTGTCGATTGCAGATTTTGTGTTATGTGTATCTATTTTAAACATATTGACTGGAAATGTAGTATTGTATGTAAAGTGTAGCATCTTCCGTACACATGAGCTTTGTCATAATTTGTTTATAGCAAGAATGTCATTAGGTGAATGTCTCTAGTTTATAGAAGATGAATTATTGAGGAAAGCAAACAAAACTAAAGTTAAGAACTACCGGTACTTCAGATTTTGTTGATTGTACTGTGGTATCATGTGCAGCCTTAGACACAGAAAATGATTGCTCTCCTGTAGCATGAATTTGTCTAAGTTCACTTCAGACATTTCTCCAGTTGAAGTCCTGCTGAATAGTAGCATAAGCTAGACAGTCCACGACATGATCCATTATCAAATGTTCTTTCGTCTCATTTCGATGAGACCTTATGCCACGCTCTCTAAAACTTCTCCTCATGGTTAGTGGGGAGCCGGGAAAGTTGGACGCCATCTTCAATTTAAAATCACCTCGGAAAGGGTAATTTTCAACTTCTCTGATGAAGATAGCGTCCTCTTTCCTTGTAGAGATGTGTAGCCAACCAGGAATTGGACGATTCGAAATTTCATTGTTCTCAAAAAATCGTTTTGCCCACCTCTTAGGAGTTGTCAAAGGGACTGCAATCTCTCTTGCTACGCTCAATGCAGAGTAACCTACGCGAACGAGAGCAATGAGTTGTTGATGCTGTTACTGTCTGTCTGCATTGATGTTAGTATAATATTTTTCATTTTCTATATCAGCCGTGGCGAAAATGCCATCGTGCGCCGAGCCACTGTGTAACCTGCAACATGCATTGCACCTATGGAGGGAGGCGGACAACCGAAGGGGAAGTGAAGCAACTGTCTGACTTATTAACGGATTTTCATTTTCCTTACGTCAAGCACTTAAATATAATTTTATACAGTACAAGGCTACAAACTAATGTTTAGTACGTGTAACGAAGAAAGAAATGAACAAGAAAACATAGGACACATTATCAGAAACTAAAATTGACTGTCTTCAGAATGTCTCTGCGAGTTTCAAAATCAGGAATTATGTCACTTACTGCCAGTCGTAGTTGATCACGAAGGTATTTGTCTGTCAGTCGTGATCTAAATTTGGTTTTTACTATTTTCATTCTTGAAAATAATTTTTCGCAAACGTAAGTTGTAGCGAACATGGCTTCAAAAGAGCAAGCGAAAGAACGAAGCTTCGGATATTTATTTTTTGGCAAAGATTTGAAAGTTCAACATTTGTAAAGTCCTTACATCTAGCTTTCATTTAACATGACATTGTAAATCTGTGAGTTTAAATTGAAGATCTAATCGCATTATTCGTACATCTGCTGAAAAAGGATCGACGTGCAGAGATAATAATAATAATAATAATAATAGTACGTAACCTTTTAATGTTTCATGAGTAATATGTAGTATAATGCTGTTTTATGTTATACAACTGTTTTCCTCGTAATACTTGTGAACAAATCATACATTTAATATTCTCATCATATTGGCAGCAAAAAAATGCGTCCTCCCATCCTACTTGAAACTTTCGTTTTTGTAGAGGTACATGGTTTCGAGAGAGACATTGCTACAATACGCCACTCGCAGGTCTGAGACAAATACAAATGGAACGGAGTTTGACTCCAGTGAGTGAGAGAGAGGGTGGGGATTGGGGGAAGTAGGAAGCAAGAGAAATGCACAGCTATCATTGCAAGCCACAATGTGCTCGTGAATCACATTTTCGCCACGGCTGCTCTATATGAAAAGAATATGCTCCTGAAGTTTTGACATAGTTACACACTGTGTATGAAATAATATTGTAAGAAGCTAATTTGGATATTGTGTTAATTTATTCTGGGACGTGCAATGGCATCAGGGTTAAGGCTTAACGCTACAAGACCGAAGTTCGCGGGTTCGATTCCCGATGAGTCATGGATTTTGTCTATTGATCTAATCCTTTTGGTCTGAGTTTTACAAAGTCTTCAACAGAAATGGGTACCAGAGGTGTTTCCTTTCGGGTAAAGGTGACGATCATGTAGGACTGAACCCTACTGTCATTAATAGGTTTGTTCCAGGAATTCTGAACTACCTGCTCATGCTCAGATGGTTTAATCTGAAGTTATGGTTAAAATGCTTCGAGACTAGGCAGGTTAAAATAAAAAAAATAAATAAATAATTGATTAAATGGCGATCTTACTCGTGTTAATTGTGTAAGCATGTGCGGCTTACAGCTGTTTCAGTGCTTCTTCACACCATCCTCAGAGCCTACTAGATCTCGGCGTCATCTCGAACTTCTCTGCCTGTTGTGTGGGTGCGTTCGTGTGATGAAGAGTTGTGTCAAATAGTGTGTGTGTACTGAAATTGATCTGTGTGTTGAGAATTTGATCAGGGTGTGTTTTAGTGTGTCTGTATATTTCATATTGTTCTAGTGTGTTGAGTTTTTGGTTTTTGGGTTGTATGTGTAGGATTTCCATGTCCGCATTTATGTTATTGTATGTGTGGTTAGCATTGGTTATGTGTTCGGCATATGTAGATGTATTGTGTCCTCTGGTTATTGCTTTAATGTGTTCTTTGTATCGAGTTTGGAATGATCTGCCTGTCTGTCCAATGTAGAAACTGTCGCAACTATTGCATGTGAGTTTGTATACGCCTGTGTGGTCGTATTTATTTGTTTGTGTTGTTTGTGTGTTGAGATGTCTTTGTAGTGTGTTTTCTGTTCTGTATGCTAAGTTGTATTTCTGCTTTCTGAATGAGGATGCGATCTTGTGTGTGTTTTTGTTTTCGTATGTTAGTGTGATATATTTCTTGTGTTTGTGTGTTTTTGTTTTGTCTTCCTTATGATGTCTATTATGTTTGGATTGTATCCGTTTTCTTGTGCTATGTATTTGACTGTGTTCACTTCTTCATTGTAGTGTTGTTGGCTCATGGGTATGTTCAGTAATCTGTGTACCATTGTCCTGAATGCAGCATGTTTGTGTTGTGTGGGGTAGTTAGATGTGTTGTGTATGTGTGTGGAGGTGGTGGTTGGTTTTCTGTATATTTTGAAGGTGTGTTTGTTGTCAACTTTTGTTATGGTGATGTCTAGGAAATCAAAGAAAGATTCAACATGGAAAAAAAAAAAATAGTCGATCATGAGTGATTTGGAAGGTGATAGCGATATATTTTACGAACAATTAAGTTTGGAAAATGAATATAATCTTAATATGAGAAGCAGCTCCGAAGGACGTGAAAGATGTATGTATATGTATCCAATACCTACCCACTCCACTTTACGCATCTAGCGGAGAGATGGCAGGACTGACCCATTTTCTAGTTGTACACCACTTCGGCAGGCCACACTGTACATGATGTGTATCTGTTGAGAGTTATGTCGTGTACTAGGGTGAGTGTAAGTGTAGTAGTGTCTGGAACGAGTGAGGATGATGAAGATGAGGAAGGGAGAAGGGGAAACTCGGTGCCTGCACCTAGCCTACTCCTGTCGAATAGCACCAAGGGGGCCACCAGGCTTAACGTCCCCTTCCTTTGGACGAATCACTATCAACAGTGACATACTATGCCTTCTCTTCATATACACTGCGGAGAGATTTGGGATTTAACACAGGCATAGATAGAAATTTTACATGAAAATTTCTGATCCCACCGAGAATCGAACCCGGCCTGCTAGTTTGGAGGCAGACATGCTACCACAGAGCTAACTTGGCGGACAAGGCCGTGAAAGAAGAATTCAAGAAACGTTCGAACAACGTAAAATTCCGAACTAGTTCTATTTATTTGTCTATGGTTCTGACACCATACACAACTGGCGCATGCGTAGAAAGAAGTTCGGAACGCGTTCTGCAATGCTTACTCGAACAAACCTAATGCTGATTGTACAGTATAACTGGAGACGCAACCCTAACCTCTCACTACCCTGTTTGTCTAAATAGTCTCTTATTGAAGGCTTTAGCTGTTATTTTAATCTCATTTATTACATCGTACCGTAAGTATTAAGAAACGAATCATTTTCTTTATTCGATAGTTGTTTCGTAAATTATTATTTCCTCTAAATGTTTCTCTGTTCAAATTACTTTTTTTTTCCACTTCATAAAATTTATTCCAATAGTAGAAGAGTTATGATTTAGCACTTGGGTTATTGTTATTTTCATTTCATCGCATTTGAGAACAGATGATTGTAAACGAGCAAAAAAAAACTAATATATAAAATTATCGATGCCATCTATTGCCCGGTGTTTGCAATACATCCACAAAAACAAACAAAAGACTACAATGTAGGTGGCACAGTTTAGTATATACAGTCACGAAGCTTGAGGTGATCAGAGTATTAGGAACAAAAGACTGCGCCGGTAATATTTCGCATTGTCTGTGATGATGCAATAGTAGCGATCCTAGTGGTTAGCAACTATCTATGGATGCATATTCCCTACGCATTGAGCTTCGTGACTATATACTAGACTGTGGTAGGTGGTGGTGTCTTGGCTGCAGTTTGTTATTTTTATAGTTCGCCATGATTGCTGATTTGATTCGTGTGTTTAATTTTACCTCCAGTGGAAATAATTTGGTACGTATAGCAATATAATGTTTGACCATGATTTTTCTGTTGACTATTCGATAATTTCTCTGATTATTTGAAGAATGGCTGTATTATTTGATGTTTAATGTGTGTAGAGTGATCCAGTTGTTACAATCATTATTTCAGTTAGCCATTTTTTCTTAATAGTACATTTTATAATACATCATCGGTATTATTTTGTCACAAATTCATGACGTTTGTACTTTCGTGCTACACGACGTATGGATATAAATTTTTATAATGCTAAAAAAAAGCTGATTTGATGATTTTCACGAACATACATTTTCATCATCCTCGAAGTCGAATTATTTAGTTTTGAGCTTGTTGTCTGCGTATATCACAATTTCTCTTGTGCTATTGGAATGGGGGTAAGCACGCATGGCAAATGCAATTCCTTGTTTGACCTTGAGTCCTCAGTTCGAAATGCACGGACTAGTTAATTTACTGACGCGTAAAGGCCAACTAAAAATGACAACTGACATTGAATAGAGTGCGTGCGCATAGGATGGGTTTGAAATGCGTCCTGTTCCAGGATATTTATTGTTAACTGAACGGCATTTGAGTTTAATTGTTTTTAATTTGTTGCGAATACATTCGTTGAGAGTATTATTTTACTTATTTATTATTATTATTATTATTATTATTATTATTATTATTATTATTATTATTATTATTATTATTTGTTTTCAAAGTCCATGTATTGTGGGTCCCTATCACCACGGCATGGCGCGTCCTCAGGTTGCGGATCGAGGAAACGGCCTCCAGATATGGAGGGTAGCTGTGAATATATTGAATAAGCAGTCGCGGACAGCCGATGAGGGGAGGTCCTCCAGCTTGGGGGTTGGGCGAAGGGCTAACAACCCATCACCGTAAAAACAGCTTGTTACGAATCCTTCAGATAAGCCTCGGAATGGGATTGATTCTCTGGCACGACCACAGCAAAGGAATAAGGTTTTGAGATTTGGTACTTGGAATGTTACAAGTCTATATAGAACAGGAGGGGTAACATTAGTAGCAAAAGAACTAGCTAGATATAGAATAGACTTTGTGGGAGTACAAGAGGTTAGGTTAGATGGGAATGGCATAACACAAATAGGAGATTACTTGTTGTATTATGGGGAAGGAAACGATAATCACCAATTAGGAACAGGATTCTTTATTCATAAAAGAATAAAATCAGCAGTAAAAAAGGTCGAATTTATCAGCGATAGGTTATCGTATTTAGTACTTAAGGGTAGATGGTGCGATATCGTAGTTATAAATGCTCATGCCCCTACAGAAGAGAAAGACGACCATATAAAGGATAGCTTCTATGAGGAATTGGAACAGACTTTTGATCAGTTCCCTAGATATCACATGAAAAATTTATTGGGGGATTTCAATGCTAAAGTAGGACGAGAGGATATTTTTAAACCGACTATTGGAAAAGAGAGCCTACACATATCTAGTACTGACAATGGAGTTAGGTTAGTCAACTTTGCCACATCAAAAAATGTAATTGTTAAAAGTACAACATTCCCCCATAAGGATATACATAAATATACTTGGACTTCTCCAGATGGATTGACACACAAAACCAAATAGATCACATCTTGATAGATAAAAGAAGACACACTAGTATACAGTAACAAATATAGCCTAAATGACACTCGGGAGGAAATTAAACACAGATTAAATATGGGAAATGCCTGTTATTATTCGGTTGATAAACTTTTATCATCCAGTCTGCTGTCAAAAAATCTGAAAGTTAGAATTTATAAAACAGTTATATTACCGGTTGTTCTGTATGGTTGTGAAACTTGGACTCTCACTTTGAGAGAGGAACATAGGTTAAGGGTGTTTGAGAATAAGGTGCTTATGAAGATATTTGGGGCTAAGCGGAATGAAGGTACAGGAGAATGGAGAAAGTTACACAACACAGAACTGCACGCATTGTATTCTTCACCTGACATAATTAGGAACATTAAATCCAGACGTTTGAGATGGGCAGGGCATGTAGCACGTATGGGCGAATCCAGAAATGCATATAGAGTGTTAGTTGGGAGGCCGGAGGGAAAAAGACCTTTAGGGAGGCCGAGACGTAGATGGGAAGATAATATTAAAATGGATTTGAGGGAGGTGGGATATGATGATAGAGAATGGATTAATCTTGCTCAGGATAGGGACCAATGGCGGGCTTATGTGAGGGCGGCAATGAACCTCCGGGTTCCTTAAAAGCCAGTAAGTAAGTAAGTTTTCAAAAGTGGAGTGCGCGCCTTATTCGAGGGCGCGTGGTATTCGAGAAAATGCGATATTCTGACAATGATCTCGGTAACAATTTCGGCTTGACAATAAAATCGAATCGCCTATAACGGTTGTGTAGCGGATAGCCTATACGTGGCGGGAAGTGACGTGTGGGTTCTCCTTTCTCATCTTTTATTTCAATTGTTTTTTCCTTTTTCCTTCTCTCTCTTTCTCTCTCACTTCCCCCTCCATACACATCCAAGCTCTCACTACTGGGTGTTCATTTCAAAGTGTATCATGACGTCACTGTTGGGTCACCGATTTGAAGCGAGTTTCAACTTATATGTTAGAGAAGTTGCCTATTATTTAAGGCGTTCTTCAATCTGAACTTGAGAACGTGTACGGTATAATTTGAACGTCGTAGCAACAGATGGCGGTCTGTACAGTCTGTGTGCTACCATAACCTCTTTCGAACTGTGTTTTGCGCCGGCAAGTCGTACGCAGGGTATTTGTTATCATCGGTTGCGTACGGTAACATTCCACAACACAAATCAAATGCTCCGTGTCCATGTTGACCGTCGAAGTTAATGTCAACAAATACGTAAGTAATCGTCTTAACCCTCTCCCCATATCCCGACAGTACGTATTTCCAAACAGTTCACATTCCTGCCACTACCGGCGTTACCGTACGTATCGGTACGTACTCTTCAGAATGAACGCCGTACTTGCTAGCCAACTTCTCTGCCTCTTAGATTATACACCTGAGCTGCGGAAGTGTAGGAAGATTGAATTCTCTAGGCTCATCAGCTAGCCACATGACGGCATACAGCGAGCCAAGACACATTTTGAACTGAACACCAGTAGATATTAACAGCCTGTTAAAATGACGTCAGTACTCATCAAAATTATAATCTTATTAATGTGAAATAATGTTACCCTGTGACCTCAGTTCCGAATGAGACTTGGAAGAAATGTGCCATGAAGAATATTTCTGTAATTTTTAGTGACTGTTAGTCTCTAATAAAGTAATTTATTACGGCTTTTCATTTCTTCAATATAATTTCATTCCGTTGCGAGACAAGAACAGAGATGAGTTTGTCAGGGTTGCCACCTTTCATTTTCAGACATAAGGACAAAATTTTGGAATTGTTTCCACAGGTTTGATAGCTGCGTACTATTTTACACAACACAGTAACACACAAACATTACTAATCTTATCTTAGTACCGCAAAACTTACTATAATAACCTTATATTAAGAACATAAATGAAGGATTGAACTAAAACACAATACAGCCCAAAATAATTCTGAAGACAGCAGGTAATCCAAAGAACCACATGAGCAAGTCCCCAACATTTAGGTTTTTAAACAGCTAAAATTAAGTTAATGACACGAAGTACGAACCTGGTAATTGGAATTACGTACAATAGTCTATAGTACGATAATATGCACATTAGAACTGAAGCCTGTATCGAAATGAACGGCCACACGTTTTAAAAAATGTGTATAAATATCCATATTATGATTATTTTTCAACTTAACTTCATTCTCTATAGTGTACGCTAATGTGCTGTAGACAGTATAATATACACTGCATAATGAATACGTCCGCATGGATAGCTCAGTTCGTGAGTAAAAACACTTATTGTTAATACTGTACTGTATTTTGATTAAACAAAAACCTAATGAAAGTGATCAAACTCAAAATCGCGATATTTCCTAGTTTACGTAAATGGATGAACTACTTTTCTTCCCTCCTATACCTAGTAAAGTGATTTGTTTGTATTTTACGCTAGTATCATCGAACTCCAGTCGTGGAAGGGGGTAGCAAACGGTGTTTCCTGTTCTTAATCGTTGACCCAAAGGTATAGCCAGGTTAATAGCCTATTAGAAATGATAGTAAAAATAAAATGGTGTCCCTGTACATTCATCCATGCTTGAGCCGCGGTTTACTGAGCACACTATTAGTACAGGGACATCATTTTATTTTTACTAAAATTTTTAATATTAACCTGTCTATACCTTTAGAGAACCGGAAACACCGCTTGCTCCCCCAAGACTGGAGTTCGATGATACTGGCGTAAAACACAAATCACTCTACTAGGTATAGGAAGGAAGAAAAGTAGTTAATCCATTTACGTAAACTAGGAAATATCGCGATTTTGAGTTTAATAATTTTCATTAGGTTTTTCTTTAATCATAGTACAGTACCGTATTAAGAATAAGTGTTTTTACTCACGAACTGAGTTATTCATGTGGACGTATTCATTATGCAGTGTATATTATACTGTCTACAGCACATTAGCGTACAATATAGAGAAAGAAGTTAAATTGAAAAATAATCATAATATGAATATTTAAACACAATTTTGAAAATGGTGGCCGTTCATTTCGATACAGGCTTCAGTTCTTTTGTGTATATTATCGCACTATAGACTATTGCATCTAATTCCAATTGCCAGTTTCGTCCTTCGTACTAGTAACTCATGTTGAAATAATTCTGTACCTACTCTACGTACTGTAAATTCAATCTTCACTTCTGCCCGACCCGAAAATATAAAATTACTCAGACATGCTATCTACTGTCCGTCCAAGTGGTTATGCCGCAGGATTGTAGAAAGGGAGGAAATCACGTGACAGTTAATTACTTAACGAGGCCCTTTTATTTAAGTTAAATTAAACAGCTGTATAATATTACGTAAACTTCCAATTCCTAAGAGAAATTAATGTTTTCAGAAAAGAGCTAAGACAGCCCAGCTTTTACAGAGGGGCGAGGAGAAGCAGGTGGGGGAAATTGGGATGCGACGTAGGCAAACGGACAGTACCTGTGCGAAAATATGATTTAATATTGAAAGCCCTTTCGTCACTGGAAAACGCGAACATATTTCTGGAACGTACTATACTCAGTAACTCAGTACTGCTTACTATCTGCTGTCTTGGCTTTGTGTGGAGTTGGAACTTCCTTAGTAGAAGGGGTGGGAGTGAAGTAGATTAAAAAGCTCAGGTACAATAAAAATTGAAGTAAAAATAAAATGATGTCCCTGTAGTTCTGTCCAATTTACCTCTCTGAGCTACTAAGTCACTACCGGACGCATTGCACGCTCTCACGGATCGGACTTTTAACGACGTGTGCGTTCCCATTCTCGCAGATAGCCCGTCGAATTGCAGCCAAAAGTCATCAAACCTGGCACTGAGAAAACCCGGTTACGCCTCTCCACCGCTATGTCGTGTGCTTTCGAGGGACGGGATATAAGTCTGCAATTGGTTGGTCCACGCTCCAACCGGGCTGCGAAATATGCACGAGTAAAATCCGATATAAGTTACTGTATTTACCGCTCGATTCTTTGTATTAATTCTTTAATCCCACTTGCATAGCTACCTAAAAATCCATCTTTTAAGAAATTTTTCTCACTGCAATATCGGAGAGAATGTTTGCGATCCGTAGTACCTATATACGGTACTAATCTACAGTATAAACGACTATACTTATATCTGAGAAGCGAAGTACTTCATTTCCGTTATAAATTACTCGTTTTTTATGCTATTTTTTTAATCTCCACTGTATCACAGATACACCGACACGTAGAATAAGTTAAGGAGAATGAAACAACGATTGTGTTGGTTTGAAAGTTTTATTTTTGTTCCATTTTGAATCTTGCGTACACTACTTTTAACACTTGAATATAAGTAATTGATTAACTAGCGGACATACTCGTGTTAATTATGTAAGTCTGTGCGGCTTACAGCTGTTTCGGTGCTTCATCACACCATCCTCAGAGCCTACTAGATCTCGGCGTCATCTCGAACTTCTCTGCCTGTTGTGTGGATGCGTTTGATTGTTGAAAAGTGGAGTCAAAGCAATAACCAGAGGACACAATACATCTACATACGCCGATCACATAACCAATGCTAACCACACATACAATAACATAAGTGCAGACATGGAAATCCTACACATACAACCCAAGAACCAAAAACTCAACACACTAGAACAATATGAAATATACAAACACACCCCGATCAAATTCTCAACACACAGATCAATTTCAGTACACACACACTATTAGACTACACTTTTCAACAATGAAACGCACCCACACAACAGGCAGAGAAGTTCGAGATGACGCCGAGATCTAGTACGCTCTGAGGATGGTGTGATGAAGCACCGAAACAGCTGTAAGCCGCACAGACTTACATAATTAATACGAGTAAGTCCACTAGTTAATCTATTACCTACTTTTATTTTTGTTTATGGATAATGAAGAGTGTGAGTCTGTGGTAAGAGATGTAATCAATGAAGGATATGCAATATATTTTCTCTTTATATGACGCGACATTCCGAAATTAGTCCCAACCCACAAACAACAAATTTTTCACTACGGTTCACTCAAAGCCGTCTATTATCATAGGAAATATTCCAGAACTCGCGAGGGATAGTACAGGCCTGTAGCTGCTCTCAATGCCGAGATATTACTGAGAGAGTCACCGCGACACTGCTAATTTTATATGAAAATTCGGCGCCCTCATACCAGTAGCGAGGGAAGATGGCGTCATTGGACGTAGTCACACAAGTTACACTGGTTCATGGCCTAAATACTAACAACATTAGCATTCGGCTGTGACTCATAGTGTTGTTACAGTACGCATTTGGAAATCTGCCCATTTTTTGTTTCACCTTTGATCTCGGAACGAATGCACATACTCGGTGAGGGGAAAGAGGTGTTCTACATGGAAAACAGGCCCGTTGAAAGCTTACTGGTGTTATTTTCATATGCATAATTTGCTTATTAATTGATTTCTACATACCGAATACAAACAAATAATTCATTTCAGAAGTTCAGAAGAAATTGCTGCGCACATACAGATAGATTCAGACACCCAGAATGTTGAAAACTACGTTTTTGATACCAAGTATGAAGAAAAGTTTTCTTCCGTGAACATTTTGAAGCATTTCTATCGGCATCCTAATATTTTATTTTTATATTTTTGTAACAAGGAAATGAGAAACGTAGTTTCAACATGTTACAATTTTAATAGTACATTATGCAACGAGCCTGTAATGATAGTAATTAAGACGCGAGTATGTTTGTTTATGAAACGAGAGCAAGCGAGTTTCATAATTTTCATACGAGCGTCTTAATTACCATTATAGTCAAGTTTCATACGACTTTCTATGCTCGACCATATTTCTAACTTGAAATTATTCAGAAGTATTCATTTTATTCGTATCTGACTGAAGAGCGGAAGTGACCTTGTGCATAGCTCGTATGTGCGCAGACGCGAAAGTATTGATTTTTTTCCGAGGAACAATAATGTCATTGACCTTGATGTACTGTAGAGAATAACATGAACTAATTTTGATATAACCTGGAAATTGATTTAGAATTGAAAAACGAGATGACAAATTGAATTTATTTGAATATTATTTACAATTAACGCTAATTAGTAACAGAACATAACCTTCTGCGACAGTATTGAATTTTCAGCCTCCGTGACGTTTCCCTCGTATTTCGATTGCATATCCGAGAATAATCGAAAACCTGAACTTTAATGAATAGGTGTACTTTAATGACATGCATTAAAGGACTGCTACCAGGTGTATAATTACTACATTTCGGCATGGTCGAGCATAAAGATATTTTTTATTAATTTGTCCTATAGAATAATATCTGTAATATTGACAATTAATATTTGAGGAGAAAAATTCGCTCCGGTACCGGGGCTCGAACCCGGGTCCTTGGTTCTACGTACCAAGCGCTCTGACCACTGAGCTACGCCGAATTCAATCCAATATTACATATATTATTCTGTAGGACAAATTAATAAAAATATCTTTAATATTCCCATAGCTAGCAGGGCATATTTCTGTACAAATCACTGTGCACTTAACTGCGGAATCCCGGCCAAACAAGTCACTCTGCTGAGTGCGCCCCTTGTATAATGACAGTTGTCTTGGACATAAAACGCCAAATTATATGCCTAACTTGGAGTCAGGCCAAAAGGGAAATATTCGAGGAGGAGGTTCGGTCCGGTGCTGTGGATTGAATTCGGCGTAGCTCAGTGGTCAGAGCGCTTGGAACGTAAAACCAAGGACCCAGGTTCGATCCCCGGCGCCGGAGCGAATTTTTCTCCTCAAATATTAAATGTTACAATTTGTTCATTTTTCTTTTTCAAAATTACAATTTTGAGCTTACTTGTTCATCCATAAACGTTCAGAAGTATTTGAATAAAAATTAAAGACTATAGATTAAATTGTAGGGATTCGTAACAAGCTGTTCAGGATAACAGGCAGGGTTTGGAATTGAATGGGTTACATCAGCTTCTTGTCTATGCGGATGACGTGAATATGTTAGGAGAAAATCCACAAACGATTAGGGAAAACACGGAAATTTTACTTGAAGCAAGTAAAGCGATCGGTTTGGAAGTAAATCTCGAAAAGACAAAGTATATGATTATGTCTCGTGACCAGAATATTGTACGAAATGGAAATATAAAAATTGGAGATTTATCCTTCGAAGAGGTGGAAAAATTCAAATATCTAGGAGCAACAGTAACAAATATAAATGACACTCGGGAGGAAATTAAACGCAGAATAAATATGGGAAATGCGTGTTATTATTCGGTTGAGAAGCTCTTATCATCCAGTCTGCTGTCCAAAAATCTGAAAGTTAGAATTTATAAAATAGTTATATTACCGGTTGTTCTGTATGGTTGTGAAACTTGGACTCTCACTTTGAGAGAGGAACATAGTTTAAGGGTGTTTGAGAATAAGGTGCTTAGGAAAATATTTGGGGCTAAGCGGGATGAAGTTACAGGAGAATGGAGAAAGTTACACAACGCAGAACTGCACGCATTGTATTCTTCAGAGTGTTAGTTGGGAGACCGGAGGGAAAAAGACCTTTAGGGAGGCCGAGACGTAGATGGGAGGATAATATTAAAATGTATTTGAGGGAGGTGGGATATGATGATAGAGACTGGCTTAATCTTGCACAGGATAGGGACCAATGGCGGGCTTATGTGAGGGCGGCAATGAACCTTCGGGTTCCTTAAAAGCCATTTGTAAGTAAGTAAGTATAGATTAGATTAAATACGTCGGCAATTTTAAATCGATGGAGACTGTAGGCTGGATTTCAACCCAGGACTATGGTCTGCATGAAACATTAAAGCTGTATGCCAAGGCTGACATTTTATTGTTAAACAAAACAGAACAAGTTTAGTATTTTAATAATTAAAATTGATTGATTGTAATTGGGAGATATAAAATAGATATCAGCTTTCATGTGAACATTAATTTAAAATGTTGTGTGTTTAACAGATGCATTTTGTCCACGATTCTCTTTTTTTCTACCCTTCAAAATTAAATGTAAAAATATTATATAGCATAGAAACAACACGCGACAGTGGCGACTGGTATTAATTACCACGAGTTCCCGATCAATCTGCCATTTTAATTTCTTTTTGACATTAATTGTGTGAGCTTTTGTAAACATCATAAAAATACTCACGACAGAAACTTTTTCATACTATTATTTACACTTGAAACAAACAATCCACTTCTTCCTTTACCCCTCTCATCTATTTCCTACCCCAAACTAAAAAAAATAGAACTGGGGTTAATAAATTGCTATTTACTTTGCAGTATGTAAACAGCCCAGAGCAAGGGACGAAATTAATAAAAGGTCATTTTAGTGGCCTCTCTCTCTGTATTCACTCCCTTTCTCATATATTTTCTCTTCCATAGCTTTCCCACTCCCATCTCCTTCATTTCGTAAACTCCTTCTGTACAGTTGTTCAGCTCACAAAAGCATATAAGAAAGTTTGAGTTGGTAGCTACGCAACCCGACAGTCGTCTGTTAAGTTTGTTTGCGTAGCTTTACTGAATCAGGATGCTTTGTAAAACAAAGAGAAACATCCATTGCATTACTTTTTGTAACTTTAATTTGTTCTGTGTGATGAATTGTCTAAATAAGTTCACGTTTTATTTATTTTTTTGTTATCTGTGTTTAATTACAAAAGACTAGAAGTAGCAGACTTTTAGAGATACAGTGTGTAATATTTTATGTCGGTAATAGGGTCATATTGCAACACTGTTTTCAAGGGTACTGTAATAATTTCGAAGTTTATATATCAATATCAGATGTCACTGTATTACGATACGATTACAGTCAAAAGGAGCCAAATTTGATTGTACGAGATAGGGAAAATGTGTGTTTTTTTCATGGAAAGGTTATGCTAAGATCATAGGAACAGACACCTTTGAAAAATTGGAGGGGGGGGGGAAGACTCTGCACAAAAGTCCGAGAAAACGTTAGGGCCTAGTTGCTGTTTCTAAAAAAATGTCATTACATATTTTACAGAAAATAACATCGCCTGAGTTCTCTTGCAATTATTCGTTTATTCATAGTTATCTGGTCTTTCACTGCAAACTCATCATTCGTCAATCTTCCTATTTTCTGACTTCCTCTTAGTCTCCACATATTATAATTCATTATATCTTAATGTTGTCTATAACAACAGTAACAAATATAAATGACACTCGGGAGGAAATTAAACGCAGAATAAATATGGGAAATGCGTGTTATTATTCGGTTGAGAAGCTCTTATCATCCAGTCTGCTGTCAAAAAATCTGAAAGTTAGAATTTATAAAACAGTTATATTACCGGTTGTTCTGTATGGTTGTGAAACTTGGACTCTCACTTTGAGAGAGGAACAGAGATTAAGGGTTTTGAGAATAAGGTACTTAGGAAAATATTTGGAACTAAGAGGGATGAAGTTACAGGAGAATGGAGAAAGTTACACAACGCAGAACTGCACGCATTGTATTCTTCACCTGGCATAATTAGGAACATTAAATCCAGACGTTTGAGATGTACAGGGAATGTAGCACGTATGGGCGAATCTAGAAATGCATATGGAGTGTTAGTTGGGAAGCCGGAGGGAAAAAGACCTTTAGGGAGGCCGAGACGTAGATGGGAGGATAATATTAAAATGGATTTGAGGGAAGTGGGATATGATGATAGAGACTGGATTAATCTTGCACAGGATAGGGACCGCTGGCGGGCTTATGTGAGGGCGGCAATGAACCTCCGGGTTCCTTAAAAGCCATTTGTAAGTAAGTAAGTAAGTATAATGTGATATCTTCTTCTGCCCCGAACTTTTCTCTCGTTCACCATTCCTTCCGTACATCCTTCAGTGGCAGTTTCTTCCCAGCCAGTGACACAACCAATTCCTTTTTCTCTTTCTGATCAGTTTCAGCATCGTTCTTTCTTCACCCACTCTTTCCAACACTGCTTCATTTCTTATTCTGTCAACTTCACAAGCTCCATTCTTCTCCATATCCACATTTCAAATGCTTCTAGTCGCTTCTCTTCACTTCGTCGTAATGTCCATAGTTCTGCCCCATACAATTCCACATTCCACATAAAGCACTTCACTAGTCTCTTCCTTAGTTATTTTTCCAGAGTTCCGCAGAAGATGCTGCTTTTTCTGTTAAAGGCTTCCTTTCCCATTGCTATCCTCCTTTTGACTTCCTGGCAGCAGCTGATGTTACTGCTTATAGTACACCCCAAGTATTTGAAGCTGTCCACTTGCTCTACTGCCTCATTTCGAATTCGCACGTTTACCTTCTTTACTTTTCGTCCGATAACCATGGCCTTCGTCTTGTTTGCTTTTATCTTGATTCCATACTGCTCACAGCTGTCATTTAGCTCCAGTAGCATATCCCTTAGTATCGATTCTTCTTCTGTCCATGGAAATCACTTAACCCAAGATGGTTGAAAGCTAAGGCCCTTATGCACTACTTTTTCCCTTTCCCTGCTTTTCTCACCCTTCGTTGATCTTTGCAGCGATGATGAACATGAGATATTAGTTTCACGGCCACTACTATAACCCAATTTACCATTCTGTTCCCATTCATTGCAGTTTTACTTCGGGCAGTTTTCTTTATTGGGATTTATCCAATATCAGTAGTTACATCGCAGTTTCTGATCATTTAACAAGCACACACCCGTGGCGACGATCGTATCTTCGACGATCATATCACAAGATACGATCACTGAAACTCAATGATGATAAGGGTTACTTTTAAATTCCGTAATAAATTTAATTGTTTATCCGAACAAATGTAACTTTTTATTCCGCAAAGGAATTTTAGAAAGTTATATTTGTTCGGATCAAATTTCTGCACATTAAAGTACAAAACTATTTTTTTTAAATAATTTATTATCTATTTTTTAACTTTGCTCTAGAATGTGCCATTAGGAAAATTCAGGATAACACAGAGGGTTTGGAATTGAACGGGTTACATCTGCTTCTTGTCTATGCGGATGACGTGAATATGTTAGGAGGAAATACACAAACGGTTAGGGAAAACACGGAAATTTTACTGGAAGCAAGTAAAGAGATAGGGTTGGAAGTAAATCCCGAAAAGACAAAGTATATGATTATGTCTCGTGACCAGAATATTGTACGAAATGGAACTACAAAAATTGGAGATTTATCCTTCAAAGAGTTGGAAAAATTCAAATATCTTGGAGCAACAGTAACAAATATAAATGACACTCGGGAGGAAATTAAACGCAGAATAAATACGAGAAATGCCTGTTATTATTCGGTTGAGAAGCTTTTGTCATCTAGTCTGCTGTCAAAAAATCTGAAAGTTAGAATTTATAAAACAGTTACATTACCGGTTGTTCTGTATGGTTGTGAAACTTGGACTCTCACTTTGAGAGAGGAACAGAGATTAAGGGTGTTTGAGAATGAGGTTCTTAGGGAAATATATGGGGCTAAGAGGGATGAAGCTACAGGAGAATGGAGAAAGTTACACAACGCAGAGCTGCACGCATTGTATTCTTCACCTGACATAATTAGGAACATTAAATGCAGACGTTTGAGATGGGCAGGGCATGTAGCACGTATGGGCGAATCCAGAAATGCATATAGAGGGTTAGTTGGGAGGTCGGAGGGAGAAAGACCTTTAGGGAGGTCGAGACGTAGATGGGAGGATAATATTAAAATGTATTTGAGGGAGGTCGGATATGATGGTAGAGACTGGATTAATCTTGCTCAGGATAAGGACCAATGGCGGGCTTATGTGAGGGCGGCAATGAACCTCCGGGTTCCTTAAAAGCAAGTAAGTAAGTAAGTAATTTATTATCATACTACACTGCATTCTTAAATTTTGTGAGCATATTGGAAATTAAATCAATGGCTTTCCCAAAACACGCTGTGAAATGTTTCATATAAAATAATTTTAATCTCGAAATGGAAGCAAAAACGAGCAAAATTGTATTAAGCTTTTTTGTTTAAAATACCTCGAAGAATAACTCCCTGAAATTAATGACATTACTTACGGTTGACCTTATACAGGGACATCATTTTATTTTTACTTCAATTTTGATTGTACCTGAGTTTTTGAATGTACTTCACTCCCACCTCTTCTGCTAATGAAGTTCAACCGTCCTCCACACAGATCCAAGACCGCATATACAGTCATAGTAGCCATACGGTCATAGTATACAGTACGTTCCAAAAATAAAATAATGTTCGCGTTTTCCAGTGACGAAAGAGCTTTTAATATTGCATCATTTTCCATTTGCCTACGTCGCATCCCGGTTTCCCCCACCTGCTTCTATTCGCCTCTCTGTAAATGCTAGTGGCTGGGCTGTCTTAGCTCTTTTCTGAGAACATTAATTTCTGTCAGGAATTGGACGTCTACGTAATATTATACCCATACAACTGTTTAAAATAACTTAAATAAAAGGGCGTCGTTCAGTAATTAACTGTCACGTGATTTCCTCCCTTTCTACGACGCTGCGACGCAACCGCTTGGGCGGACAGTAGATAGCATGTCTGAGTAATTTTATCTTTTCGGATCGGGCAGAAGTGAAGATTGAATTTACAGTACGTAAGGTCTCTTTTATAGAGTAGCTACAGAATTATTTCAACATGAGTTACTAATACGAAGTACGGACCTGGTAATTGGAATTACGTACAATAGTCTATAGTGCGATAATATCCACATTAGAACTGAAGCCTGTATCGAAATGAACGGCCACCATTTTAAAAACTGTGTTTAAATATCCATATTATGATTATTTTTCAACAGTAATCTCACTAGACGTTTTGATTTATCTAGAGAAAATCAAAACTCGAGTGGGATTTAATTGACTATTACAGGATTAGAAGAAAGTATATAAAGATTAGAAGTAACGAAGTACTCCAATACAATAAAATATTAATTGATTTACGAAAATATAACTGTCTTCAAATGTATTATTGTACCATCTCAACATTACAAATATTACGCTAGATGCATGCTAGATGGCAGTAGTGAGCAATGCCTTCTCGTCGAGAAGTTCTCGCTCTATTATACACGATGCCAATGTTACTAGTCAAGAAGACTTTGTTGATTCAGTTTTATTTTTATTAAAATGCAACATTCCACTTCAATTATCCGAATCCCAGTAATCAACGTCACTTGACAGATGATTTTCAATAAATCTTAATATTAAACAATCTCTGATACGTGACTATCCATAATATCATAGCAGAAGCTATAACATAACCTAACTAATATACACAAGTGTTAGAAAAGTTTTAATTAACGACGATGACATAAAAAATAAACCTGAATAATTTTAAAAGGTATAATTATAGAGTGTACAATTTTCAAATTTGAATGTGATTGGTGGTTCAATTGATGTTATATTGGACGTGTGCGTAATAGAAGTGGAACTCGTTGATTTAGGCCTACATGGTGTATTCAACTTATTCAGGATTTCCGAATGGTGCTTTTCATTTATTTGTAAATCGGATTTCAGAAGATGCATAGGTATGATCATTGATTTTTATTAATTCTTGTTCTTGAATGCCAATGCGAGTCATATCTGAAACTGCTGTGCATCGACTGGAGTGGTTTGTAATTATATATATATATATATATATATATATATATATATATATATATAATGTCCAGACCAGCGCAGTTTCAAATGTTGGCAAACAAAGAAACAAATGCTAGGGACGCGATAAAATTAAACAAATGCTAGGGACGCGATAAAATTGTGCGATAAGCAGCCATGATTGGTTGAAATACGTCCTTTGATACTGTTTTATTGGTCAAAAGTAGTATGACGTAGTAAGAGTGTAATAGTCAATTTAACTTCATTCTCTATATTGTACGCTAATGTGCTGTAGACAGTATAATATACACTGCATAATGAATACGTCCACATGGACAGCTCAGTTCGTGAATAAAAACACTCATTGATAATACCGTACTGTATTTTGATTAAACAAAAACCTAATGAAAATGATCAAATTCAAAATTGCGATATTTCCTAGTTTACGTAAATGTATGAACTACTTTTCTTCCCTCCTATACCTAGTAAAGTGATTTGTTTGTATATTACGCCAGTATCATCGAACTCCAGTCGTGGAAGGGGGTAGAAAACGGTGCTTTTAATCGTTGATCCAAAGGTATAGCCAGGTTAATATTAGAAATGTTAGTAAAAATAAAATGATGTCCCTGTATAACTTTATGAGTAAAAATGGCTAGGGCACTACAAAGAATGAATCCAGATACCATATTATCGAAATTACCAAGCAAGTATCGACCAGTAGGAAAGAGGGACGACTACCTAGAGTTGTAAGGGGCCAGACCACAAAGGCTGTAGAGAGACTGTTTGGAAGAACTGAGCTGGAGTAGCGTGTCTTCTTGTACAATTTTGACAGTTGTATTGAAGGTACGCGCACTTCCGGAGGGTTCAGTGTTTGTGTATCAATTAGGTAATTACCATTACACAGTTCTGAGAACACGCAAGTGTAAACAGTAAGTTCTGGGGGAGATCTGTAACCCTTACCTCTCTTTAAATAGATCTATGTGTGTGAGTGGAATCGTTAAGGGAATAACCATGAAATGTTGTTTTCCGCATTCATTAAATAAACATCACACCGCGTCCTTCCGGCCTCATCCTCGTATGAGGGCTGTCTTGGAAAAGCGTAGGCCTCTGTGCTTGTAACATAACTTGGTGAGCTTCTGGCCAATGTTAAGGCCCATTCACAATGAAAATTAAACATAACGTAAACATTAACATAAGCACATAAACATATGCGACAAACTTAAGTAGCCAAGGCCCATTCACAATGAAAATTAAACTTAACGTAAACATAACACGTGTGTGGAAACAAACATACCGAATCAACAAAACGACAGAATCTATTACATAAAAATGGAGAACTGCACAATGACTGACGATGTAGCTATTCAATTTATGTTTCTAATAACTACAATGGCATCAGTATATGGCTTTCAATACTTGAAATCAAAGAAACGGAGATGTAAAATAATCAACTATTCGTCATATGATTCCATGTTGCGCGCCTAGCTATCATCACGGCCAATAGATCAAAATATTGCCTGTAGGCAAAGCCCATGAGATGTTAAACAAAAAGTGAAAACACGCTTTCCGCTTGTGTACTGTTTCCAAATCGCATAAACATAAGCATGAAAGTTTGGAGTTTGCAAACTTTCATGTTAACGTCTTATGATTAAGATTAAGTTTATGCTTATGTAATTCATTGTGAATGCTTTCATTAAATGACATGGACACAAGGTTTTATGCTTATGTTATGTTTAATTTTCATTGTGAATGGGCCTTTACTGTTACCATGCGTCTCCCTTGGTCCAGAGTGGAATATCGCAAGTCTCTCTATGAACAACTAGGGTGGTATTCACAGACATTTCGCAGCACTCGCTACGAGCGTACTAAGCTAGCCCCGGCTATCCACTGGTTACTAGTACAGAATTCAAATCATATCCTATCGCTAACACTGGTTTATGAATACGAAAAACGCTGATCATCCACCGGAAGCCCGCGCTAAAAATGTCTATGAATACGGCCCCTAATGTTTTAAAACAATTTTTATCTCGAAAAAGATTAAAACGCGAGCAAAATTGTATTAAACTTTTTTGTTTGAAATATCTCAAATTAATGACATTACTTACGATTTATTCTGTATAGGCTATGAACATAAATATGCAAGCCACCACCTTAGCTCAGGCGGTAGCGCTGCGCTTGAATTGTGGGTATAATTTCCGCATGGACTGATTACCTGGTTGGGGTTTTTCAGAGATTTTGCTCAATCGTAAGGCGAATGTTAGGTATACCGGGCTTCATCTCGCTAAATACCATCTATCACCAATTTCATCGACACTGGATAACCTAGTAGTTGATTCTGTGTCGTTAAATAACATACTAAAGAATCAGTATGATTGATAACATGGTAAAGGGATTGAATTGTTAGGGAATGCGTAAAACATGTAGAGCGAATGTAATGCGTAAGTTTTGAGTGCGATAATTTGGTATCATATGCGATCGTACGATTCAAGCATCGGATAGTACGCAAAATGTACGATTCTGCCGGGAAAGAGGAAAAAACATTTGAAAAAAGAGAGGATTTTAAAAATTCGTTATTTGCGACGTTTGAAATTTTATATACTGTACACATTTCTGCAGTATTATATTCCACTTACGCATTTAAAGCAGTTTCTGCACGTAGGGCTTCTGCATTACAAGTGCTGTGCAGCACGGATTTATACATAAACAATGCCCTCATATGCCTCCATCACAGTCTACTATATACAGTCGCGAAGCTTGAGGTGATTTTTTGCAAATCTCGTGATAAAGCTCTCCAAGCGGTTAGCAACTAGAAACAATAGACTGTCCACGGTCGACTTTGAACTGTGTCGTATTTCCATCGAGTGCTAGCTCGTTGCGTATTTCACATTGATGCTTGTGAAATGTTCGTTATTGCTTGTAATGAAAATGTTAATGGCTAAAATACAATAATTGGAATAATAATATTTTACTAGAGACGTAGAAAAATTAAGTTTATTTTAATGAAATTTATTGATCACGTTTTATTTTCAATTCTGGTGGGATTATTATTGCTTAGGCCTACTTTTTTTTTCAAAGGATATGTTTTTAATTATAGCTGTTAATTTTGTTGTTATTTTTATTTGTTACTTTACTAGAGACGTAGAAAAAGTCTGTTACAATAAAATTTACTGATCACGTTTTATTTCCAATTCTGGTGTGATTATTATTGCTTAACCTCATCCCACTTTGTTAACTACGTAAGCCTACACTACAAGTACCGGTACACGTAAGTTACTCCATTAATTCATATTTCCATTATTATTGTTGTAAAGGGAAATGCAAATTAATATTTATTGGTTTCACAGTTAATTATCGCTATAATCTTGAATGAGTGAAGCGATTATAGTAAATTTCAGTTCGTTTTGCACAAACAAAAATTATATTAACCTATTTCTTGCAGGTATCTTCGAGTTTATGGTGGAATTTAATATACTTCATTAAAATAATTAATTAACTTTATGCATTTAATATTTCAATATTGGAAGGAAGGTGGTAATATTTCTAAAAGAACACAACGAAAGTGTAATATATTTTGTCGTCTACTAGGAGAGAGATCTGCGATGATGAGACGATAGTAGCGATCCTAGTGGTGGGCAACTACCCATGTTTGCATTTTTACTACATATTGAGCTTCGTGACTGTATATAGTAGACTGTACCTCCATGTTCAGGAGAGAACCTGATTTTCATATACTAAACATTATTACAGCGACGTGTTAAGAAATCCTTTCTTTACTTGTGGCTACTCAAAAATGATGCAAACAATGATTCCTCCGTTTATTTCCAAACATCTCAGAGAAATCTGTCCGAACCTCTCAATTAATTACTGCTGTCACGTAAGCATACAATGAGTTGGATATAAGATAAAGAAAAGGAATATATTCGGTATAGGCTACATTAAAAGGAACACGGAAGTCTGTATCCTGTAACATTACTTCTTTGTCCCAGTGGCCTTCTATGCCCAAGGTTGCGGGTTCGATCCCGGGCCAGGTCGATGGCATTTAAGTGTGCTTAAATGTGACAGGCTCATGTCAGTAGATTTACTGGCATGTAAAAGAACTCCTGCGGGACAAAATTCCGGCACATCCGGCGACGCTGATATAACCTCTGCAGTTGCGAGCGTCGTTAAATAAAACATAACATGTTTTTTCTTTGTCCCAGTCGTGTTTTGTAGTAGTGTCAGGGCAGTAAGAAATTAAGTGAACCATCTAAAGTGAACGAAGAGAAAAAGAAAATTTACGAGCCCACGATTCAGTACCTATCGGCGAAATACAACATAGAAAAAATCACAGTTACCGGTCTCTTCTTCGGAGCGAGAGGCACCATTCCGAAAGCCTTTGTAAAGTGGAGGGAAAAATACAAGCTGACGAGAGATCTTCAAGATGCCATCGTCACCACCATAATAAAATTATCTGTAGCGATATTTCGTCAGCACCTTTATGGTGTACATTCAATTTAAATTACACTTGGTTCTATTTTTTTTCTTATGTCTTAATCAATTTTGTCTGAAACCTGTTTATATAATTTTTCATTTTAAATTTTAATGTGAGCTATTCTATGTCGCAGAACAAACCCAAAATATTGGGTCAGACCAATAAATAAAAAAATATATAAATATATAAATCCCACAAGGGGAGCTGTTCTCCAGTAAGGGTTGCCAAAAGACAGAGTATACTAAACAAAAATAAAAATAAACATTTTTGTTATGATTATTATTTTCAAATGGAAGCTACCCTTGAGAAAGTACGTTTATTCAGTAATTAATTTCTTAGTAATCAGCAGACATCGGATTCTAGGGCAAATGCCTATTTTGTTTCTTTAGGAGAAAAGTAAAAATAATTATTAATATTTGTGTTTCATGGAAATTGAAAGGTATTCAAAGAGTTTTATAGTGCCCCAAAATGCCCTAAAACGGTTATTGGAGCCTAATTTGTTAATATTCGCCTAAAAATGCCTAACTCGCTGTAAAGTTTCGCATTTTACTCTTACTTTTTATAATTTATACGTGCATTCACTGCGAAATTTAAGGCATTTAAAAAGTGGAAAGTTTGCTTCACACCGGCCATGAAACCATTGATAAAGGAAACAAAATGTTTTGAATCTCACGACACTCGCAATAGATTTCACCGAATTTAACATGTTTGGAGGCATAAATGCCGACAAAGAACCAACCTTAGTTTTGAAGCAGGCAACAATCACAACATGTGCTGCTACCGATTCAGAGATATACTATACTATAAAAATGACTGTTTTCGGTCTGAAACCGATTAGCTGTACTGCCCTTCAGAGTGTTATAAAATCACAATTTTTAGAGAAAGAGTGTTTTTGAAATATTTATGAAAAGTCGTAAAACTGCGAATTAGTAGGGCAAACCGTTACAAAATATTTAAAAGAATGGCCCTCCTAGTGTTAACACTACCAGGAAATGCAACAATAAGTGGAACTTTGTATTTTTGTCCAATTGAATCTCAATAACAACGGTTCATTTGAATGCTCGTTAACAGTTGCTCTTTCCCTCACCTTATTTGTGTTGAGAAGTTTTGAGCGGTAGGACGTTTTCCTGTGAAGTTTAACGCGATAATGCCGAAAAATATAAGTGCAAAATCTACATTGATCCGGCAATGGCTAACAGAATATTCAGAATTCACTTATGATGGAAAAATAATATTCTGCAAGATTTGTAGCAAACAGGTTTGTAACAATAGTTGAAATATATAAATTCTATTAATTTTAATGAGTAGGCTTATAATATTTATACATTAACTGAGCTATCCTAAGGTATAATTCTTTTTAAGACCACTACACTTTAACCTTTTAAATTCCGATAGTTAAAGTATTTGCAGGTCATTAAAATTTTGATTGTTCGAACCCACTAACTTTGTGATAGAAATACGGCAATACAACAATTAGGATTAGGTGTAAATGTTCCAGTAAGTATTGATGTTTCTATTGTACCTAATTTAAAATTTGCGCCTCTCACATCAGTTTCGGTTGAAAGAAGTTTTTCTGCTTTCAAAATGATTCTCAGTGACAAAAGGCAAAGGTTAACTGTGGAGAATTTAGAAAAAATTCTGGTGGTGTTCTGTGCAGATAATTATAATAAAGTCTGAGCATGGAACTGAATTTCAATAACTTAAAATGAGTAATCTTGATATCAATAATCATTATTTCATTAGTTTCAATATATTAAATTTGTGCAGCTCTGTTTATAAATATAATATAGTATTCTTTTTTAATGTTTAAACATACTTTTTTGTGCGTATTTTAGTGTATAACTAAAAATTTCAGTGAAAGAAATAAGTGCCTAAATGTGCCTAAAATGCCTATTTTCATTAAAATAGAGCCTAATTTTACAAATTTTGAGCTTATTTTAGGCGCCTAAAACTGCAATTTTTAGTGCCTAAAAATCCGATGTCTAGTAATCAGATAGAATATAAAGAAATTTAGGTGTACAGGTGATTACGTAAAATCTGAACAGAATATTTCATTACGTCTACAGCAATAATTTTAAAAAAATTTAAAGGAATTTCAAAAGACTTAAAACATTCAACTGAGAATTTTGGAATTGTTCCCTTGCTCCGAACAATAATCCAAATACTTCAATCTGTTCTCGTATATGATAATAATCCCTAAAGTATTGAATTGTAGGGTCATAGATGGTCTTCTTTTCTTCATGTACTGCTATGGGTTGCTCATCTGCAGTTTCAAAGCGCACGGTGGGATCGGTGATAATTGCTCTGTCATTTCCTCTATCAATGGCAATGGTGCCAACTCGCCGGGAAATTCCATCTTTTACGAGGCAAGTGGACTTCTTGGTGAACCTTGTAGAAGGACGTTCTGACGTGAAATAATGGCAATGGAATCAGAAGATAGTGATAGTATCAAATATCTTACTTTAATAATACCGGACAGCTAGCAGTTTTGCGCGCAAATGACGCTGGTGCTGCTACCTAGGCGGCCGGCCGTTCGTGAAACAAGCTCTAATCAACTGCAATGCATATTGTTGTTGGGCTAGTTAATAGTTTTATTAATTAGTGCTGTGTTAAAATGTCAGGATGTATGTGTGCTGTTTATAATTGCTACAAAATTGCAGCATTACAAATTGCTCCAAATCGTACTTTCGATTTCCGAGGGATCATAAAACGTGAGTCAACGACATTCTTTAGTAGGCCTAATTCCTTCGTCTTTGTGTTGATAGAACAATACAAATTAGCTTTTTTATTTAGGCCTAATAAATGAATAGAAGTTAAAATGTATTGGATTTTAAGGTTTTATCAAATTAAGTTTTATTGTTGTCCACATGCCTTTACTAATTATTACAAGCATCAGATTACTATCAATTTTATCTTTGCAGTTGTCAGCTTTGCGTATATTCATTCTTAATGTCAGAATTGATTTTGTCTCATTAAAGCAAAGAGAAAATGTGTAACAATTAATTACGGAAAGTAATATGAAGTATGCAATATTTCTCATAATATCCAGCTTTGATATAAGATAATAATTTTACATTAAATACTATTCAACGTTTCTTAAGTGTTTCTATATTATTCCACATTAGTAACACACGTTTTAAACAATAGTCCGAATCCCCTATGTTAATATTTGTATATGTGGACGTAATTCCATCCCGCTCCGCTAGATGTCAGGTCCGCGATATTTCGCACTCACGTCAATGCTGCTAGTATACAG
Source organism: Periplaneta americana (assembly GCA_025594305.2). Taxonomy (NCBI): domain Eukaryota; kingdom Metazoa; phylum Arthropoda; class Insecta; order Blattodea; family Blattidae; genus Periplaneta; species Periplaneta americana. Next base: position 201,432,197 of record JAJSOF020000003.1, on the reverse strand, counting down.
CTGTCCGGTATTATTATAGTAAGGTATTTGATAGTAGTCCTAGTAGGTCCTACTCATATAAAACTACACCGGGTGCACTTGCATATAAAATACATTTAAAGCTTGCTTATGGGCTGATGGAACATACTGTGGAAGGGCTGGATGTAGGTTCTGAAGAGAAGGATGACGATGCTTCCCATTTTTAAGCCTTACCCCAAGGTAAGAAGACAACAAAGTGTTTAATAGTTATTTATGGTACTTGTGAGGTAAGTGCATCTTTATTGCACGAGTGGAAAGATTTAAGCACGAGGCATCAGCCAGGTGCTTAAATTACACGAGTGCAATAATGATCACGCTCACAAGTACCATACGTAACGAAAAATTATGTTTTATAAAAGAAAATATGTTGAAAATAAGTCCTCATGTAATCACATACCACGGCATGGATTTTAGAATCGATACGTGTACTAGGTAGGTCATGATGTAGGAGGCCATGATTAGTGAAGAATAGTATCTAAGGCGTTGGATAAATAACAAATTATAATTAATTATATAATTTTAATATATATTTTTTCACTTTAAACGTGTATTTTCGTCTTTTTGAAGTTTGAGGGATTATTTAGAAGTTTTCACGGGACTATTGTGATTAAAATAATTTCACATTTTACTTCTCTAAACTTAAGAGGAATATTAAAACTCAACTAATCATCGTGTCTGTTTATATATATATATTTTGATGTACCTAAGTACATATGATATTTCCATCACTCTTTCATCATGTAATGACGCAGAATATCTGCATGGAAATATCATATGTACTTAGGTACATCAAAATATATATATATATATATATATATATATATATATATATATTATATGCGTAATAAATCACTTTGTGATTTAAGACGGCACCCATACCGTCGGATCCCGGCCAATTAGTCACTCATCTGAGTGCACCTCAACACATGTATGGACTTCGGTCCTGCGTTCATAGACACCTATGACGTAGTGCAGAGGGCGGCCACCAGAGGGAACCCGAGAGATGGAGCTTAATCTGAGACGATTCTAAACGGCGTCGGGATTGTATCCGGCGTGGCTTAGTGGATAAAGCATCAGCACGTAGAGCTGAAAACCCAGGTTCAAATCCCGGCGCCGGAGAGAATTTTTCTCCGTTCCATCACTCTTTCATCATGTGTCTGTTTAGCTCAGTTGGCTAACGCGTGTTGTTTTAAAATCCTATAAACCCAACTTCGTAGGTTCAAGTCTCCTCGCATCCCAAAAGGTAAATTATTACAAAATTTAAAAAAATGCATATTAGATATGGATGTAATGTACAAATTACGACGTAGCAGATAGAGAAAAGAGAAGGATCTTGAGTGTATGTATATCCCGAATTTAAAAGAAAACTTACAAATTAAACCAAACCCTTTAACTCTATTAAATATAGAATATAATCTAAATTTAACAGAAGAAATACTGAAATCAGAAGTAAACACTGAAATGCTGAAACAATTGTCTTTAGAGACAATTAATATTAGGTACCCTCCACAAAACTGGCTTCATTTATACACCAACGGATCCTTGATCCCCAGAGAACAAGGTGCCGGTGCAGGTGTTACGTGTTGTCTCTTCTCACTTTATAGAGCTCTTGGATATGGAACAACAAGTTTTGATGGTGAAATCATTTCAATAAATGAATGTCTCAGGAATCTTCTATGCCACATCAATAAATTTAGGAATGCAGTTATATTGTCAGACTCCAAAGCAGCTATTCTATCAATCGTCTCTAAACACACACCTTTATCTCAAACAGCAGAAATAACTAAAATGCTCTCTCAATTATTATCACTCAATAAAAGAATTGTATTCCAATGGATACCATCCCAATGTGGAATCCTGGGAAACGAGAATGCGGATGCTTTAGTAAAGAAGGGCAGCACCGCTACTTACAGACCTGTTACTAAATCTACGTATTACTCTGTGAAGAGATTTATTAAATCTACATACTTAGACTTCAACAAACAAAATTTGATAACTCAATCTCAAGGGAAAAATGGAACTCCCTGCATCAAAATCCACAGTTAATTCCCGATTTACCACGAAAATCGTCTGTAGCTGCATTTAGATTGGCAACAGGCCATGATTGTTTGGCCAAACACCTGCATAGAATTGGAATATATCAGTCCCCTAACTGTCCATTATGCAACTCAAACCAGGAAATGGATTCGGAACACCTCAAAATCTGTGCTTCAGTGGCTAGTCATGATAATATCTTTGAAAAATATTGGAGTGCAAGAGGTCAAATGACTTTATTGTCAAACACCTGGCATTAGAAAACAACAACAACATATTTAAGAAATGGTAATAAAGAAGTAGAGGTAGTGACATCTAGTAACTAATATATTAACTTCTTGAGTAATAGTTGAATGGAAAAGTATACGTGTGTGCCCGGGTACTAGGAAAATACTAATGAACTGTGAGATAAAGTTCAAACTGTGAGGTAAAGTCTTTATCTCACTAGTGGAATAAAGTAATGTTGAATAAAAGCCTACTTTACAAACGCAAAAGTATTTAGTAAAGGCATGTTTTTCGTTATGGTCATGCATAAAAATAATTGTATGCAACCATATATATACACAATCATTTTCTTATAAGAATTAAAAAAAAAAAATCTTAAACAAAACACTGTGGACGGGGTTTAGGTAAAATAATCCAAAATAGGTCATGTATTGTACGATCCCCCAATGAAAAGTACGATAATTTGGAATCAATTGTGCGATCCAATCAAGCAGCAGGGTTGGCAACCTTTCTTTTAACAAACATAGAGGAATCAGTGCTCTGCCCCGAGTGACGTAATGTTTGTAGCTGTTTCGTTGCTTCCTTTAATTAAGCCTGAGTGAGAAGTAGCCAATTATATAATTATGCAGTCGCTAAACAAACAATGCTCTAGCAGTTGAAATGTATTCAGTTTGTGTATCTAAATTCTGACAGTAATTGGAGGGCTGTAGCTCGCGTTGCCATGGCACGGCGCAACGCCTGTCTTTTATTTTCTCCTGCCTCCAGTCTAGTCCCAAGTATGAGTTGGTAAGGACACTTTTTGAAGCGCTGAAATTTGATCAGAAGTACGTTCTACATCTAATATAACGCCATTTAATTCACAAAATAATAGGATTTTTCATGTGAACAGCAATTAATATAAGTTAAATCTGATAGATCGAGAGGTTGTCCTGTATCAAGACCGTTAGTTCATGCCTAGATCATATATGTAACAGATATGTCGGGGTTATAGGCTTTGAGGTTAACAACTTTTGTCAGGTTTACTACGCTGCCATCTAGTTGTTACATAAGGAGTCACGTCATAATATCCATTTGAATTGCATTAGCGACTGTGCTGCCATCTCGTGTTCGTTTATGGCGGACGGGTGGCGATCCTGGCGGTTGTTCTCTTCAAAGTGCTACCGATTTTAACATAGCGAAGAGTTATCTGTTACATATATGATCTAGAGTTCATGTTAAAACACTTGAAGGACGCTTTATGGAGATTGCCAGCTGTTCATATACTTTGCCTTACCTCAAAAGAAGTTGAATTTTCTCAAGAACTATAGCAGAGTCCACACGTGTGGAGTAACGGTTAGCGCGTCTGGCCGCGAAACCGCGTCGGGTTCGATTCCCGGTCGGGACGAGTTACCTGGTTGAGGTTTTATTATGGGGTTTTCCCTCAACCCAATATGAGCAAATGCTGGGGTAACTTTCGGTGCTGGACCCCGGACTCATTTCACCGGCATTATCACCTTCATATCATTCAGACGCTAAATAACCTAGAGGTTGATACAGCGTCGTAAAATAACCTACTAAAATAAAAAATAAAAATTTAATTTTGGTTGATCGCTTTGGTTTCATATTGCTGTCGGTGTTCGACAGGTTATTTGAAATATCTATAATCTCGTTATAAACAACTGAAGGACTTCCAACTTTTAAACTAATTTTAAATACAGACTTTCATGAATAAAAATGTTACTAATGATTGCTGTGTTGCTTACTAATTATAACTATAGCAAGGAACTTTGTGTAGAATTAATTAATTTCACCTGACTAAACCGAATAATTTATAATTGATGTAAAACATTTTTCTTCTTGTGATTAAAATATGTTCTTTATGTGCATTGTAAAAATTTTTAACATTTTATCTTATTAATTAGATATACAGGAAATTATTTAATTTCCATTTATATTATAAATGCTAGTTCAAGAATATTGACTGCAAATAGAAATATAAAATGTGATAAAAATTGTTGCAAAAAGTGTAAAATGCATGCAGGGGGTTAATTAATATGCGGGGAAACCTTTGAGGAATGGATAGAGGACATAAAAACAAGCACAAAAGTTTATGTAGTTATCTAGATAATGTCGCTTTATTTTTTACTTAAAGGTACTTTTTATTTCATGATGGTTATTAATGTATCAAGTAGTACTTACTTATTTACTGGCTTTTAAGGAATCCGGAGGTTCATTGTCGCCCTCACATAAGCCCGCCATCAATCCCTATCCAGAGCAAGATTAATCCAGTCTCTACCATCATATCCCACCTCCCCCAAATCTATTTTAACATTATCCTCCCATCTACGTCTCGTCCGACCTCCCAACTAACACTCTATATGCATTTCTGTATTCATCTATACGTGCTACATGCCCTGCTCAACTCAAACGTCTGGATTTAATGTTCCTAATTATGTCAGGTAAAGAATACAATGTGTGCAGTTCTACGTTGTGTAACTTTCTCCATTCTCCTGTAACTTCATCCCTCTTAGCCCCAAATATTTTCCTAAGCAACTTATTCTCTAACATCCTTAGCCTCTGTTCCGCTCTCAAAGTGAGAGTCCAAGTTTCACAACCATACAGAACAACCGGTAATATAACTGTTTTATAAATTCTAACTTTCAGATTTTTTGACAGCAGACTGGATGATAAAAGCTTCTCAACCGAATAGTAACAGGCATTTTCCATATTTTATTCTGCGTTTAATTTCCTCTCGAATGCCGTTTATATTTGTTACTGTTGCTCTAAAATATTTGAATTTTTCCACCTCTTCAAAGGATAAATTTCCAATTTTTATATTTCCATTTCGAACTATGTTCTGATCACGAAATATAATCATATACTTTGTCTTTTCGGGATTTACTTCCAACCCTATCTCTTTACTTGCTTCAAGTAAAACTCTCGTGTATTCCCTAATCGTTTGTGGATTTTCTCCTAACATATTTATGTCATCCGCATAGACAAGGAGCTGATGTAACCCGTTCAATTCCAAACCCTCTCTGTTATCCTGGACTTTCCTAATGGCATATTTTAGAGTGAAGTTAAAAAGTAAAGGTGATAGTGCATCTCCCTGCTTTAGCCCGCAGTGAATTGGAAAAGTTTGCGACAGAAACTGACCTATACGGAATTTTGAGGACTGCCTGTAGAATTATGTACGAAGTTTGTAAACAGAGCTGTAAAAATAAAGTTGTAACAAGCAAACAGGTATGAACTGAAAGTGCGTGTAGTCAAAAACAAAGCGAAATTGACTAGGCTATATACTTGCAATTTTTTTGCTTGTTTTTAGAGCCTAAAAGTTTTCCACATATTAGTTAACATTCTCTATGTAGAAAGTAGGCGTCATTTAGAATTTACGGTAATTGTGCGTCCTGTAAGAGTTGATTGTTAGTGGTCAGGTTGGCATTCGTGTATCCGATGCTGACAAGTGGGTCACCATGACAAGAACCGGGTCCCATCTCTAGATGAGTAACTGACCCGGAGTGTAAATCCCGTAGCTTAAATGCTATAGCAGCATCGGAAACCTTACCGTTCCCAAGACAACCGAAATTCTGCAGATGATAGATAAAATGAAAGAAGGTGGAGTGTTAGCGGTATAAAAGAAGAAAACGAGAGTACTCCGAGAAAACCCTCTGTCACGTCTGCTTTGTCTATCACAAATTCCACCGCGACCTGGCCGGGGATTGAACCCAGGACACGTGGACGGAATGCCGCAGTCGCGACAAGGACACGCACAAAAACAAAGCTTGAATCTGAATGAGTTTGCTGACTTGGTTATTTGCAGGTTTGTGTTAAAATCACAAATTTGTATTTGTCAGCATCACAGAAGTTTTTTTATAGTGAGCAAAAAAAAAAAATAGCTCCTGTATAATTAATAAATATTTTATCAGTGACAGTAAATGAGCATTATGTCCGCGGGCAAGTCATGCATTTTATTTTTGTACATGATATATTATGAAATAATTAATTTTTTGCTAAATTTAAAACATATTTCATTTTCTCATATTACAAAGCATGAAGCGAAAATATTATGACGCTGCAGAATTATATTTTGGGATATTTAACGAAGAAAATGAGTTTCCATCATTTCTGTAACCGAGAAAGTAGTTATCTCCTGTAGTCTGTTTTGACCCTCGACCGTGTGCAGTCATAGGTTTTGTTCATAAATTTAGAGCCCGGAATTTTAGGTGCTAAAAGTTAAGAATGACACTGAGTGTAGATGAATAGATGTGGTGCACGTAAGGAGGGTTTTAAGCCTAGTTCACAGGAGTACGATGTGTAATAATACATAACAGAGTCACAAGGACTGGGTAATGAATCTTGTAAACCGTGCGCTAATTTGTAAGTAGTAGTTAAGAGGATTAGAGACCTTTAACGGTACCAAAAGGAAAATACTGAATGACAAGAATGACGTGTCAAAGAAGTAGGGGCATGGTTTCTATTTTATAAACTATACCGAGGAACAATATTAACTTTTAGCACCTAAAATTCCGGGCTCTATAGATAATAATAAATAATAATAATAATAATAATAATAATAATAATAATAATAATAATAATAATAATAATAATAATAATAATAATAATAATAATTTTATTTAATCTGGCAGAGCTAAGGCCAGTAGGCCTTCTCTTCCGCCCAGCCAGACTCTAATTCTAATTAAATACAATTAATTGCTTACATAGTTATTACATTAATATCTAGACCATAAAACAACATGAAAGTAAATAATGAAAGTTGGATAAGTAATGTTAGTGTGACAATAATAAACATTGGTAAGAAATAGTTATAGTTATAATAATAATAATAATAATAATAATAATAATAATAATAATGAAATAATTTAGATATTTATCTGTGATATATATATATATATATAACCATTAAACATTGAGAAACCTGAAACAGCTATTATTGTTAACAAGAATTGTTAGAAAAATATTTCGTTAGTCTATTCTTAAATTGGTTTGATGTCTGACAGTCCCTGACATTACTCGGTAGGGAATTCCAAAGCCGAGGAACAGCCACAGTGAAAGAAGATGAATGTGAGGATGTTCGGTGGGAGGGAATGGATAATATTGAGGAGTGTTGTGATCGTGTGTCTAGGTTATGATGGGTAGAAAAAATTTTGAAAACGAGACGCAAGATAGACAGGAGTGGAGAAATGCAATATGTGAAAGAGAAGGGAAAGACAGTGGATTTTCCTACGATCTTCTAGACGGAGTCAGGACAACATTTCGAGGGATGGTGTTACGTGATCAGCCCGGCGAATATTGCAGACGAAACGGACGCACATATTATGAACACGTTGTAGTCTCTGCGCCGAAGTAACGCTTAGGTCAGTAAGCAGAATATCACAGTAATCGAAGTGGGGCATCACGAGTGTTTGCACTAACATTTTTTTCATGGAAAAGGGTAGAAAATTCTTCAATCGCCTAAACGAGTGGATTAATGAGAATACTTTTTTGCAGGGTCACTACAAAAGAAATAGACGCTTTCAGTGTTGTATAGAACATCGACATCTGTGATATAGACGTGCATTTTGCGCTGTTATGTTAAGGAAGTGTAGAAATTTCGACAAGACACACTGTTGGCACTACTGCGCTGATTATTGCGCTGGTGCAAACGTAATAGCTAAGATGGCTATCTGTGATATGGCCATGCATTTTACGCTGTTAGGTTTAACTGCCCCCAACTGCATGAAAATGGGAGAAACTTCATCTTCAAACAGAATGACTGTCACCGGGGTGTCAGAAATTATGAATTCTAATGGTCGAAACACTTCCACAGTGCTTTATCGACCATGCAACAGACAACTGTGCGTTCGCTTTGTGGCCACCAAGGAGTCCCGATCTCACACCGTGATACTTTCTTCTTTGGGGATTTGTGCAAGACAAGGCTACATTTCCCCACTTCCTAATGATTTAGATTAATTTATCTTCAGATGAAATGACTTGGTTTGGGTTAAACTATACTGTCGCCTTGATGTGTGACGTGTGACATGAGCAGATATTGAATAGAATTATTTGTGAGTTCCCAAAGTAAACTTGAAGAATTACTTTATCTTGTAAACTGATACCTGATAATATAAAGGTAGTTTCGAATTTATGAAACGTTGAAAGTGTCTATTTCCTTTGTAGAAACACTTTATTTACGAGTTAGGTCCGAATTAGGCTTTTGAATATTCCAATGTGTTTTAGAACTTGACATTTGCAACGTTTCGGAACTAAATACAGATTCCATCATCAGGGCAGAGAGGTCGCCTACTCTGTTGGAATCGTCACATCTGTCCACTCGTGTTGCTATGGTTGTGATTCTATTCCGTTATTTTATTGTGTGTTTCCTTGGAAACCTAATGAGAGTAAAACGTTTTGTGGTGTTAAGAGGTAAGTGCGGTAATGAGTTGGCCAGTTTTGGCCGGGTTATCCATTTTTTTAAATAATATATGGTGCCAAAAATCTACGGTTTCTTGAGGAATGATGTAGTAAAAATTAATCGCGATATATCTTTTTTTCTGAGTTAGAAATTCAGTTTATCCAATGAAAGTGGTTAGTATATTCAGAACGCATATTGTAAACTTTTTACCGTAAATCAAATTTTTTACATTTTAGCTTACTAGAAGCAAATATCTCCTGAACATCTATACCTAGCGTAATAAACTTTGCACATATATTCACGAAATGCTGCATTCATATAGACATATGATTATTATTATGATTATTATTATTACTTACTTACTTACTGGCTTTTAAAGAATCCGGAGGTTCATTGCCGCCCTCACATAAGCCCGCCATTGGTCCCTATCCTGAGCAAGATTAATCCATTCTCTATTATCATATCCCACCTCCCTCAAATCCATTTTAATATTATCTTCCCATTTACGTCTCGGCCTCCCCAAAGGTCTTTTTCCCTCCGGCCTCCCAACTAACACTCTATATGCATTTCTGGATTCGCCCATACGTGCTACATGTCCTGCCCATCTCAAACGTCTGGATTTAATGTTCCTAATTATGTCAGGTGAAGAATACAATGCGTGCAGTTCTGCGTTATGTAACTTTCTCCATTCTCCTGTAACTTCATCCCTCTTAGCCCCAAATATTTTCCTAAGCACCTTATTCTCAAACACTCTTAACCTATGTTCCTCTCTCAAAGTGAGAGTCCAAGTTTCACAACCATAAAGATTATTATTATTATTATTGTTATTATTATTATTATTATTATTATTATTATTATTATTATTATTATTAAGAAATTTGTAATTTTTATGTCGTGCAGTGAAGTTGAAAGTTGTTTATTTATTTTTTTACTTAGGAAGTATATTGACAATGAAGTAACCAATGCACCATTTCGTTATAGAGAGTCTTAGCTTCATTTTAAACATTGAGGAAATAGATTCTCTTTATATGAGACCCAGACAAATGTTTCCTAAAAATTGCAATTACAGTATTTGTAAATGGAAAAATATAAAAAAAAGCTTTATGGGCACATTTTTTAATATGAAATTTTGAAAAAAATTGTGGAAATTGTGCACATCTATTTAGCAGTATCTAACTGATGTAAATTTTTCAAGACGTAGGAATTGCAAAGACTCATCGCACGTTACCTTAAACCCATTGTTTTGTGAATGGAATACTATATTTGTATTTTTTGTATTACCTACGTTATTTTAACAGAGATAGAAAGAGACTTCAAATTGTTCTCCTTTTTAATAGCATAGCAAAACTGCGCAAACAGAACCCGGGTCCACTGCCCGTCGGTAGCGTCAGCCATATTGCCGTCTTGCTGTATTTCATTATGTCGTAAATAAGTTTGCTCCCCGGTCTTCTTGGGTAAATGAAATGCAGATCCATTTTCTCTCATTTCATTTAGATTTTGATTTGATTGCCACTTAGTAATTAATTGGCTTAATTACATAGCTTTCACTGAATGCAATCTGTTGAAATTTAATAGCCTTATTTACCATGAGTTCATTAGAGTCCTGGCTAATTAAAATGAAAAGTCTGGTTTGCTTGTCTGTTTAAAACCCAGTCTTTAACAACTTAATTAAAAGAAAACACACTAAAAATCTCTAGCGGGATGTTTGTTATGTAAAGTTCAGTATTAGTAAAAAAAAAAAGGTCGGCCTTGTCTGTGGCACTTCAACGAGCAGGTATTTCAATTTCAGGTATTTTCATATTGTGGGAAGCCTACACTGCGCGCCAAAGGGCATGGAAAAGCTCAGAATTAATTTTGACCATGGGAAATACCGTCCATGCATCCAGGTGGCTTTATTGGTGGAATGGAATAACGGGAGGATGCCCATGGGCTATCCATTATATCATAAATGACCCATAGACTTGTGAAAGTAGGGTTGACATGTTCATTATTGATGTCATACACATATTAGAAAAACCATCTCTAATGGAGCCTCAATTATCTATACTAATAATAAATCTGTAGCCCAAATTTTTCTGATAATTTTCGATTTTCCAAAAATAATTGGTCCTAACATATATAATTAATCACCCTGAAACCGAAAATCGCATTTTTGAAATTTTTGTTTGTATGTCTGTCTGTATGCTTGTTACCTTTTCACGCGATAATGGCTGAACCGATTTATATGAAAATTGGAATATAAATTACGTTCGTTGTAACTTAGATTTTAGGATATATGGCATTCAAAATACTTTATTTAAAAGGGGGGTTATAAGGGGGCCTGAATTAAATAAATCGAAATATCTCGCTTATTGATTTTTGTGAAAAATGTTACATAACAAAAGTTTCTTTAAAAATTATTTCCGATAAGTTTTATACTTTACAAAATTTTGATAGGACTGATATTTAATGAGATAAATGAGTTTTAAAATTAAAATACAATGCCATCTAAGGCGGTGTAATGAAATGAAAACAAATGACTACGTCTATAAGGGGCCTTGGACAACAACAATCGAAACAGGGGCCTTGGACATCAACAATCGAAAGCTATTAAACATAGCCTACAGAGAATGTTTCTGTGTTTTTATGAAGTAATATCAGAAGCTAAATTAACCGATTTGTATAATTAATTATTATTTCACCATTGGAAAGTGTAGTTTCTCTAGATGGACATAATGCTATAATGTTATTACAGTAACGTCTGAGTAAATCGAGGACAGGTAAGATTAAAATAGCTTCTTATGCACAGAAAATTTGATAGGCTATTTTGTACATTCGTTTTCTGTATTTCTTAAAATAATATTTATGTACGGTACGTTCATTTTAATCTCAGAGAATTAACGAACAACGAGAGTGTATTGATTTAGTATGCAGTAATAGTACGTTAGCTTAGCAATCCATTATTTTATAATTCAAATTTTAACTATGCTCAATTGAATCGTGTTAAAATACATAAAATATATATGCAATAAATGCAATGCAAAAAATTGGGTAATGAGCGAAACAGATTATCTTGCGCTATTGTAAAAGTTGTTGCCTGGATCAAACGTCCTATTTTAATTATGTAATTACTTTATATTTATTTCTAACAGGTGCAGCGGAGCGCACGGGTACGGCTAGTTATATATATAAAATTGCGTTCTTAACCCAGATATGCCTACTGTCCTATTAAAAGGACAGTGGTCAATGTTTCAAATTACCCTCTCTACAGTCAACGCATTTGATTTTCCATGGGTGTCACTATTACTGGTCTTAATTAGAGGCTTGTTAGGTGTGGTAAGACTGGTAATGAGAGTTCTGGTCATCGTTGAGTTTGAGATGTGGACGTGAGAGTGGTTCGTTTATTTCAGCTACTAGCCGTACCCGTGCGCTCCGCTGCACCTGTTAGAAATAAATATAAAGTAATTACATAATTAAAATAGGACGTTTGATCCAGGGAACATTCGTGTTTGATAGAAGGATAAATCGTTTAATATGTTACTTAATTTAAATTGTATTTAAATAATTAAAATGCGATCATTTGGTCTAGAGAGCACTCAGAAGTTACTGTAATAACATTATAGCATTATGTCCATCTAGAGAAACTTTACTACACTTTCCAATGGTGAAATAATAATTAATTATACAAATCGGTTAATTCAACTTTCGATATTACTTCATACAAACACAGAAACATTCTCTGTAGGCTATGTTTCATAGCTTTCGATTGTTGTTGTCCAAGGCCCCTTGTAGACGTAGTCATTTGTTTTCATTTCATTACACCGCCTTAGATGGCATTGTATTTTAATTTTAAAACTCATTTATCTCATTAAATATCAGTCCTTTCAAAATTTTGCAAAGAATAAAACCTATCGGAAATTATTTTTAAAGAAACGTTTGTTATGCAACATATTTCAGAAAAATCAATAATAAGCGAGATATTTCGATTTATTTAATTCAGACCCCCTTACAACCCCCTTTTAAATAAAGTATTTTGAATGCCATATAGCCTAAAATCTAAGTTACAACGAACTTAATTTATATTCCAATTTTCATATAAATCGGTTCAGCCATTATCGCGTGAAAAGGTAACAAACATCCATATAGACAGACGGACAGACATACAAACAAAAATTAAAAAAAAGCGATTTTCGGTTTCACGGTGGTTAATTATATACGTTAGGACCAATTATTTTTGGAAAATCGAAAATTACCAGAAAAATTTCGGCTACAGATTTATTATTAGTATAGATGACATCCGAGACGCAAATCAGATAAGAATGTTAAATATTTTTACAGTTCTGAATTATTTTACAAATTGTTGTAGGTCAAATGACTCCTAATAAACATAAATATAACGTGAAACCACAATGCGTTCGAAATATCTACTCATTGCGACATGACAGTGACGAAAACTTAAGTGTCCTTTTAAAAGGACAGTAGGCATATCCCCATGTATTTTGAAATTGTTTCGCTTTTTCAATTTTAGTGAATTTTCCCTGCATGAGATGCAGCCTACAAATGCCACACAGAGTTCGTGTGCACTCAAAATTAGGTTTCTGGCGTCTTGTCAGCCCACTGAGGTGTGTGGATACGAAGGGAAAAGTTGAGACAGTGTCAGATGTAGTTGCTGAGTAGCTAGTCGGCAGAGCGTTGGTGCGCTAAGCCAAAGGTCCCGGGATCGATACCCGGCTCCGGAACAATTTTACCTTTGAAATTATTCAAGTCTGCTTCACAGGGAGATATACCTGAAAGCCAGATTTGCACAGCAAGATCTGTTTACAAGTGGAGGACTGGTGACGTTCTGGAGGGAGGTATTGACCGGACATAAGTTTCTATTGTTTTTCACTTAGTATTTTTGGAAGAGGTCTAATTTTCTATCTAAATTGTCATTGTCATAATAATGTAGAATTTAGAAAATGAACTGAAACCTGTCTTTCGACATTGCCACAGCAATTGCTTCACCAACAACCAAAAATTTATTTAAAAATAGGCTTAAGGACCTTACTAATAGACGGTAATTATACACAGTACTTAAAGGGTGTAAATGATATGTTGTTATTGAAGTGTTGTATCAGTGAAGAATTATGTTGTGTCAGTGAAGTGTGTTGTATCAGTGAAGAAGTACGTCGTGTCAGTGAAGTGTGCTGTGTAAGTGAAACGTGTTCCTGTCAGTGAAGCTTTATAGTTTATAGTGGCAGTGCAAAGTATTTGAACAGTGAAATGTTTTTGAAGTGTTAGTGAAATCAGGATAGAATCAGTGAAATGTGTCGTAGTTCCAGTGCAGTGAGTGAGTTGACAGCGAAATGAGTGTAATTTGAAAGGTACTTGTGCAGATATGAACATATCATACTCGTGGGTTTTAGTTCGATCTTAGTTTTAAGATACAAATTAGATTTATTTCAAATGTTATTTTAAGTGATCGTTTCATTTAATTTAGTATATTCCCTGTTATTGTTGTTGTTGTTATTATTATTAATTATTGTTAGTATTAATTAATTAGTATTATTATTAATTGTATTTTTAATTAATACGTTTATTATTGTCATTATTGAGTGTAATTAGTTACCATTGCCACCGGGTATATACCAACTGCAGTTTGAATACATACATACATATATACATACATACATACATACATACATACATACATACATACATACATACATACATACATACATACATACATTATATGTATCGTCACTTCTCTCCCAGTATAACCTCCTCCTCGAAACTTCAACACTCTTTTCGCCTATTACTTATTTTACGTATCAATAGCAATACGGTAGTATTCAATGACGAAAGCATTCAGAGTTAAAACGAATTTAGCCACAATGCATCATTCTTCAGAATAATATTAGTAGTAATAATAAAGGAACTATAATAAAATAACGTAATAATTTGTTAATAATAATAATAATAATAATAATAATAATAATAATAATAATAATAATAATAATAACAATAATAATTGTAAATTACAACAATTACATTGTTTCCTTTCATGTAAGCATAGTATACAATTCTTCCTCAAAATGTATGCTCATATGCCTACTGTCCTTTTAAAAGGACACCTGTTTCTAGCTCGACCAGTTACAACTACAATGTTTCGACACCATACAAATACTTCAGTTATATACTGCATTAAATGAGATTTGAAAAATACACAAGAATTGCAAAAAAATATTTCAGGCATATCTGTGTTAATAATGAGGGAATATTTGGCTCTTCCGAGGACGAGGATTCAAATCCCGGCACGAATCTGGACCTGTTAGTCACGCCCACCACATGGCCGTTGCTTGTAATTGTTCCTAACGTCCTCAAAAAGTTTATCACAACATAACGGAAGACACTAGTACCGGTACCTGGTCAGGAACTGCACCTGGGATAGTCCACACCTGTGGAATAACGGTCAAAGCGTCTGGCCGCGAAACCAGGTGGCCCGGGTTCTAATCCCGGTCGGGGCAAGTTACCTGGTTGAGGTTTTTCCCGGGGTTTTCCCTCAACCCAATATGAGAAAATGCTGGGTAACTTTCGGTGCTGGACCCCGGATTCATTTCACCGGCATTATCACCTTCATTTCATTCGGACGCTAAATAACTTGAGATGTTGATACAGCGTCGTAAAATAACCCAATAAAAAGTAGAAGTACCTGAGATAGAAACAGTTCAAGTTAAAAATAAAGCTTCAGGCACTGGCTGTGTTCCGTGATGTCTTACACCACGTTACCGTGTGCTATAGAAGTGTTCTGAACAAGTGAAGACGGAACGTACTAAATAAAAAATCTCTGCAAGATGACGTTGGTGGTGGGATTCGTGTTGATTCTGGTTATGATGGCGAGGTGGTGGTCATTTGGGCGGCAGCGGTAGTGCATGTGGTCTCGGTGGAGATAGTTCGAGTGGTCATGGAGACTATAGTGTGAGAGGTCATGATGGCAGAGGTACTTGTAGTTAAGCGTCCTTGGTGCTGGTGGTTAATCGTCTTTGGTGCTGGCGGTTAATCGTCTTTGGTGTTGGCGGTTAATCGTCTTTGGTGCTGGCGGTTAATCGTCTTTGGTGCTGGTGGTTAATCGTCTTTGGTGCTGGCGGTTAATCGTCTTTGGTGCTGGCGGTTAATCGTCTTTGGTGCTGGTGGTTAATCGTCTTTGGTGCTGGTGGTTAATCGTCTTTGGTGCTGGTGGTTAATCGTCTTTGGTGCTGGCGGTTAATCGTCTTTGGTGCTGGCGGTTAATCGTCTTTGGTGCTGGTGGTTAATCGTCTTTGGTGCTGGTGGTTAATCGTCTTTGGTGCTGGCGGTTAATCGTCTTTGGTGCTGGTGGTTAATGGTATTTTGTTCTGGCGGCTAATCGTCTTTGGTTCTGGCGGTTAATCGTCTTTGATGCTGTCGTTTAATCGTCTTTGGTGCTGGTGGTTAATCGTATTTGGTGCTGGAGGTTAATCGTCTTAGGTACTGACGGTTAACGTCTTTGGTGCTGGCGGTTAATCGTCTTTGGTCCTGTTGGTTAATCGTCCTTGGTGCTTGTGGTTAAACGTCTTTGGTGCTGGCGGTTAATCGTCTTTGGTGCTGGCGGTTAATCTTCTTTGGTGCTGGCGGTTAATCGTATTTGGTGCTGGCGGTTAATCGTCTTTGGTGCTGGCGGTTAATCGTCTTTGGTGCTGGAGGTTAATCGTCTTTGGTGCTGGCGGTTAATCGTCTTTGGTGCTGGCGGTTAATCGTCTTTGGTGCTGGCGGTTAATCGTCTTTGGTGCTGGCGGTTAATCGTCTTTGGTGCTGGCGGTTAATCGTCTTTGGTGCTGGAGGTTAATCGTATTTGGTGCTGGCGGTTAATCGTCTTTGGTGCTGGCGGTTAAACGTCTTTGGTGCTGGCGGTTAATCGTATTTGGTGCTGGCGGTTAATCGTCTTTGGTGCTGGAATCGTCTTTGTTAATCGTCTTTGGTGCTGGCGGTTAATCGTCTTTGGTGCTGGCGGTTAATCGTCTTTGGTGCTGGCGGTTAATCGTCTTTGGTGCTGGCGGTTAATCGTCTTTGGTGCTGGCGGTTAATCGTCTTTGGTGCTGGTGGTTAATCGTCTTTGGTGCTGGCGGTTAATCGTCTTTGGTGCTGGCGGTTAATCGTCTTTGGTGCTGGCGGTTAATCGTCTTTGGTGCTGGCGGTTAATCGTCTTTGGTGCTGGCGGTTAATCGTCTTTGGTGCTGGCGGTTAATCGTCTTTGGTGCTGGCGGTTAATCGTCTTTGGTGCTGGCGGTTAATCGTCTTTGGTGCTGGTGGTAATCGTCTTTGGTGCTGGCGGTTAATCGTCTTTGGTGCTGGCGGTTAATCGTCTTTGGTGCTGGCGGTTAATCGTCTTTGGTGCTGGCGGTTAATCGTCTTTGGTGCTGGCGGTTAATCGTCTTTGGTGCTGGCGGTTAATCGTCTTTGGTGCTGGCGGTTAATCGTCTTTGGTGCTGGCGGTTAATCGTCTTTGGTGCTGGCGGTTAATCGTCTTTGGTGCTGGCGGTTAATCGTCTTTGGTGCTGTCGTTTAATCGTCTTTTTGGTGCTGGCGGTTAATCGTCTTTGGTGCTGGCGGTTAATCGTCTTTGGTGCTGGCGGT
>JAJSOF020000003.1:201359919-201409919 GCA_025594305.2 Periplaneta americana | reverse complement strand
TTTATTTGTATCTGACCTTGACCAATGTCCCGTATGTTGTGAGATGTGTGCAGACGCGAAAGTATTGATTTTTTCCGAGGAACAGATGTTCACATTGACCTTACTAGGCCATAAGAACCTACAGAGATAACATTGAAATTAAATTAGACATTGAAAAACGAGATGACAGATTGAATTTATTTGAATATTATTTACAATTAACGCTAATTATTATAGTAACAGAACATAACCTTCTGCGACAGTATTGGATTTCCAGCCTCCGTGACTTTTCGCTAATTCTCTTTCGATTGCATATCCGAGAATAATCGATACTTGCGGTTTTATAACGGTAGACAGCTGACCTGTCATTGGCTGAACAGTTGTAACCTGAGTCGTCATTGGCTGAAAGACCTGACCTTTAATGAGCAGGTGTACTTTAATGACATGAATTAAAGGTCTGCTACCAGGTGTATATATACTACATTTCTGCATGGTCGAGCATAAACATAATTATGATAGTGGCAATAATTATTTTTAAGACTCCAGTGTAGAACTTTTTTGCATTCTTTAAGTAAGAAAGCAAAACTTTTTTTATCTAAAGGAGGACAGATGTTGAAAGCGTAACTTAATATTGGAGACCGGCACAATATTAAGAAAATTTTGCCAAAATATGACATTTATTTAACAAATATGAAAATATTTAATAAATATTTCTGTGCTAAAATAGCTTAGTTCTTTAACAATCTGTCATGTTTCTGCCTAAAGGAACGTAGAATGGCACATTCTTTATCTGTTCTGTTTAGAATATTGTTCACTTCTACTCAAAAATATCTGAGAACTTGCTTTGAATATCTTACAACGTTACGGAATCAACATCAGGCCTTATTATCCATTCCTCGTCACCGCACCTCTTTCTATTCATCCTCTTTCACCGTGTTAGTTTGTCGCCTATGGGACTCCTTACCTCGTCATGTCAAGGATTGCCGAACAGTTAATCAATTTAAATTAAGAATTAAGAATTACATACTTTTATATGAAATTGATTTGTGAGTGTTAGCCGATTTTTATAGGTTATTCTGTGTCTATATAAATTGTCATTTAGGCCTATCATAAAGTAGAATTAGGATATGAATTGTAAATAACTTAATTATACATCATGTTTAGTCAAAGTTTCAGTCAATGTAAGCTTCTTAATGTGCATGGAAATGATTTTTATATTTAAGTATGACTTTACTATTTTTGTCATTGTTTCATTATGTACTTCACGTCTGGTAGTGTGGAAGAAGGCCTCATGGCCTTAACTCTACTAGAATAAATAAATAAATAAATAAATAAATAAATAAATAAATAAATAAATAAATAAATAAATAAATAAATAAATAAATAAATAAATAAATAAATAAATAAATAAATAAATAAGTCAATAAGTAAATAAATAAATAAGTAAGTCAATAAGTAAATAAATAAGTAAATAAGTAAATAAATAAGTAAATAAGTAAATAAATAAGTAAATAAATTAATCAATAAGTAAATTACTGGATAAGTAAATTACTGAATAAGTAAATAAATGAATGAATGAATGAATGCATGAATGAATAAATAAGTAAATACATAAATAAATAAATAAATAAATAAATAAATAAATAAATAAATAAATAAATAAATAAATAAATAAATAAATAAATAAATCTTAATATATAAAATTGAATGTGGGTATGTATGTATGTATGTATGTATGTATGTATGTATGTATGTATGTATGTATGTATGTATGTATGTATGTATGTATGTATGTATGTATGTATGTATGTATGTGTGTGTTCCCTATACAAATCTACACGCTTTGGCCGATATGTGCCAAAGTTTGCACATTTAACCTTCATAACCAGGAGAAGAACATAGGCTACATTAAAATTGTGCAAATGGAAGTTAAATTAATCTATACTAATAATAAATCTGTAGCCGAAATTTTTCTGGTAATTTTCGATTTTCCAAAAATAATTGGTCCTAACATATACAATTAACCACCCTGAAACCGAAACTCGCTTTTTTGAAAATTTTGTTTGTATGTCTGTCTGTCTGTCTGTCTGTCTGTCTGTATGTTTGTTACCTTTTCACGCGATAATGGCTGAACGGAATAAAAATTGGAATATAAATTAAGTTCGTTGTAACTTAGATTTTAGGCTATATGACATTCAAAATACATTATTTAAAAGGGGGGTTATAAGGGGGCCTGAATTAAATAAATCGAAATATCTCGCTTATTATTGGTTTTTATGAAAAATGTTACATAACAAAAATTTCTTTAAAAATCATTTCCGATAAGTTTTATTCTTTGAAAAAGTTTGATAGGACTGATATTTAATGAGATAAATGAGTTTTAAAATTAAAATAACTGCCATCTAAGGCCGTGTAATGAATTAAAAAACAAATGACTTCGTCTATAAGGGGCCTTTGACAGCAACAATCGAAAGCTATGAAAGATAGCCTACAGAGAATGTTTCTGTGTTTGTGTGAAGTAATATCGGAAGCTAAATTAATCAATTTGTATAATTAATTATTAATTCACCATTGGAAAGTGTAGTTTCTCTAGATGGACATAATGCTATAATGTTATCACAGTAACTTCTGAGTGAATTGAGGACAGGTAAGATTAAAATAGCTTCTTATGCACAGAAAACTTGATAGGCTATTCTGTATATTCGTTTCCTGTATTTCCTAAAATAATTTTTATGACCAAATGAGTGGTCTCTGGATCAAAATGATCGCATTTTAATTTTTAAATTAAATTTAAATTAAGTAACATAATAAACGATCTATCCTTCTATCAAACACGAATGTTCCCTGGATCAAATGTCCTATTTTAATTATATAATTACTTTATATTTATTTCTAACGGGTGCAGCGGAGCGCACGGGTACGACTAGTTAAAAATAAAAATAAATATGGTCAAACATTCATGTGTAATACTAAAATGCAATCTTCTACAGTCAATTGTTCTTTATTATTGTCTGTTGTATTCAACATCGACTTTCATGAGGCCTTGGAAAAAGCAAAACGATATAAAATAACATTGTAGATACATCATGAAGGCCAAAATCTAGATATTTCATGCAATAAGTATCCTTATGAAGTCCAGAACCGTATTATGTTTTTCTCGAGACAGTTGTAGATAGTGAGCAGACTATGTTTTATCAAACTGAATTCTTAAATTCTTTGAAAGCACAAGGATTGCCAACACATAATGTAATACTTAATATTGAATCACCAATAGTACTATTGCGAAATATTGAGCCACAAGAATTAACTTATGCAATGGAACAGGAATTGGTGTGAAAAAACTCATGACAAACGTAATAGAAGTGACAGTATTAACTGGCAAAACGAAAGGAAAAGATGTTTTTATCCCACATATTCTTACGATAGCCAGTAACATGCCATTCGGTTTTAAGCAACTGCCATTTCAGTGCTACTAGCATTCGTAATGACCGTAGTAAAATAAAGCCCAATGATAGTCGCTCAAAGTTGCAGACATTCACTTAAATCTCCGTGTTTTTCACATTGTCAATAATTGCGTAACTTGCTTTCAAATGAGCACACCTAAACATATATACACATTTATACAAAAGACGAGAAAACGAATTGTACGCATATCAATGAGACTTTTGTCATGTTCCTAATGTAGTACGTGAATACACGTAAGCCCACTGAAAATAAGACATTAATTTACATTTTCTTTATTTTTGTTCATTTGAATTGATTGGGATGCCGATATTTTAAATCCAAGATTTGGACGGCTATCATTTCGATATACTACTTACAGTAATTCTAAAATGTATATCTTTCAAAATATTATTGCCCATGTCCAATACTGTGTTACTGCGAAATTTTCTCTGTGTAATCAGGTTGCCAGTGTAGTATGCCAAGCGTTGTGGAAAGAACGGTCACTTCATTTTCTATAACATAGGATGTCTTTCAGAATATTATTATTTATGCTGAACAATGACTTCTTGCAAAATTATACTCTATCTGCATTCTGTATATAAAATAAAAAGTAATATATTTAATATGTTCTGAATTTGTTAGATACAATATCTCATGTAATATTTAAAAGATCAACACCTATGGAGTAACGGTCAGCGCGTCTGGCTGCGAAACCAGGTGGCCCTGGTTCGAATCCCGGTCGGGGCAAGTTACCTGGTTGAGGTTTTTTCCGGGGTTTTCCCTCAACCCAATACGAGCAAATGCTGGGTAACTTTCGGTGCTGGATCCCGTACTCATTTCACCGGCATTATCACCTTCATATCATTCAGACGCTAAATAACCTAGATGTTGATACAGCGTCGTAAAATAACCCAAATAAAATAAATAAATATTTAAAAAAAGGCCGGGTATGATATAAGCGGGCGTACAGCTGTCAAGGGGTAAAAAATATTCCAATATAAATTGAATTACATACGTATATATTGATTCTTTGGTACGACCGATAGATAAATTTAGGCTCATGATGACACCCCAACGATTCAGACTGGGAACAAGGGAATTCTCTAATTACCATCAGCTGTCTCTGAAGTTCAAGTGAAAGCACACATAGACATGAAATTACGTGAAATGTATGTCAGCACAGCTTCAGTTAAATGTATTGATCTTATAATTATTTTTTCTCTGCCTCTGTACAACGTCACATTTGTGGGGAGGAGGAAAGGAGACAGCAGAAAAATTAATGGTGTTTAATACGCTGACAGTCACGACTAAGATAAAGCACTTGAAATTTAGCGGTAACTGACCGGCAGAGATAAATGAACAAAACAAATAAATATATAAATTTAAAACAAAGTTCAACGTCAGGCACATGATGAAATATTTTCTTTTCGGTGCCTGATCTACAATCGTTTTAAATTTAGTTAAACCTGGCAGGCATTTGGCTAAGGAGTATTCATTCATGTAGGCTAAGTGAAGTTAAGTAAAGATTCATCTTTATGTGCGAGGAAAGTTTAGTAAAACAATTCGTTTTGGTTATCTATAGTTGGGTTTAAGAAATTTCCGAAAATTTAACAACCAGTTCATTTGAAAACAGAAGCAGAAAGAGAAACCCGGGCAATGCCGGGTACTTTCAGCTAATAAATAAATAAATAAATAAATAAATAAATAAATAAGTTACTGAATAAGTAAATAAATAAATAAATAAATAGATAATTAAATAAATAAGTAAGTAAATTACGAATTAAGTAAATTATTGAATAAGTAAATTACTGAATAAGTAAATAAATAAATAACTAATAAATAAATAAATAAATAAGTAAATAAATAAGTAAATAAATAAATAAATAGATAATTAAATAAATAAGTAAGTAAATTACGAATTAAGTAAATTATTGAATAAATAAATAAATAAATAAATAAATAAATAAATAAATAAATAAATAAGTAAATAAATAAAAATAAATAAGTAAATAAATAAAAATAAATAAGTAAGTAAATTAATAAATAAATAGATAATTAAATAAATAAGTAAATTACGAATTAAGTAAATTATTGAATAAGTAAATTACTGAATAAGTAAATAAATAAATAACTAATAAGTAAATAAATGAATAAATAAATAAATAAATAAATAAATAAATAAATAAATAAATAAATAAATAAATAAATAAATAAATAAATAAATAAATAAATAAATAAATAAATAAATAAATAAATAAATAAAGAAATAAATAAATAAGTAAATAAATAAATAGATAATTAAATAAATAAGTAAATTACGAATTAAGTAAATTATTGAATAAGTAAATAAATAAATAAATAAATAAATAAATAAGTAAATAAATAAATAAGTAAATAAATAAATAAATAAATAGATAATTAAATAAATAAGCAAGTAAATTACGAATTAAGTAAATTATTGAATAAGTAAATTACTGAATAAGTAAATAAATAAATAACTAATAAATAAATAAATAAATAAATAAATAAATAAGTAAATAAATAAAAAAATAAAAAAATAAATAAGTAAGTAAATAAATAAATAGATAATTAAATAAATAAGTAAATTACGAATTAAGTAAATTATTGAATAAGTAAATTACTGAATAAGTAAATAAATAACTAATAAGTAAATAAATAAATTAGTAAATAAATAAAGAAATAAATAAATAAGTAAATAAACAGATAATTAAATAAATAAGTAAATTATTGAATAAGTAAATTAGTGAATAAGTAAATAAATAAATAACTAACAAATAAATAAATAAATAAGTAAATAAGTAAATAAATAAATAAGTAAATAAATAAATAAATAGATAATTAAATAAATAAGTAAGTAAATTACGAATTAAGTAAATTATTGAATAAGTAAATTACTGAATAAGTAAATAAATAAATAACTAATAAATAAATAAATGATAGAAACAAAATAAATTCTCGACAAGAATTTATTAATTAGGAATAGTGCATATTCCCCTTAGGAATCATTCACGGCGGAGATATGCTGTTGGAATGGTTTTTCTTCTCATTTTCAATCTCTGTTGTATCAGAATAGCGAATTACAAAACAAGAATGATACAGGAAGAGGTGGGCGTGTAATTAGACGAGATGGAATGCTGTTTGTGTACAGGGAGTGACATCTGAGCTAGTTATGAGAACGTTTCACCCTTTGAAGAAATAAAGTAGATATTTGTGAAACTGAGTTTCCACTAATTTAATTAAAATCAGGGGCTGCTGTTTCTTGCCTTCTTTCTTGTCGCCGCTGCGAAAACTTTGCTCATAATTGTCGTGCTTGTTTGTTCTGGACGTGTGGTACGACTGCTCGTTGCCATATTAAACCCTCGCTCGTCTCACCTGTCTCGTCAGGGGATATTAATGTTGTGCCGCCAGCTCGTAGCTGTGCGAGTCTTAGAAACTGAGAAATTCACTGCCCGAACTGTAATATCAACAGAGACTGGAGTTCAATTAACTGATTATTGCTGGGGGCACGATTAATTTTATTGGTGATTAAACATGGAATATCAGTATAAAAATCCCTTCATATACGGAAAAGAGAGGTGAAAAAAAAACCAAGTGTGGTTAAAATACTTTAAGCTATTAGTAATTAATACATATAATTTTTAGCAAAATTAATTGGAAATTATGTATGTATGTATTTATTTACACTGCAAGTGGGCAAACACCCTGTGGCGTTGGTAACTTAATTAAAATAATAAATCGTAAAATAATATATCAATATAAAAAGAGGATACAGTAATATTAATATATCTGAGAACCGAATGAGCAGCGCTCATGTTGGGTCGCATTTCAGATATATTATTAATATGAGAGGAATATATATATATATATATATATATATATATATGTAAAATAGAATCTAAAATTAATTTTACAGCTAGAATGAAATTCCATAATATAATATTAACATGGAGAAGAATATTATCGTACTCGAATCAAGTAGGACAATTTATGAAAAATATATATTCCGAAATTATAGAATATAAATATAATATACTTACTTACTTTCTTACTTACTTACTTACTTACTTACTTACTTACTTACTGGCTTTTAAGGAATCCGAAGGTTCATTGCCGTCCTCACATAAGCCCGCCATAGGTCCCTATCCTGAGCAAGATCAATCCAGTCTCTATCATCATATCCCACCTCCCTCAAATCCATTTTAATATTATTTTCCCATCTACGTCTCGGCCTCCCCAAAGGTCTTTTGCCCTCCGGCCTCCCAACTAACACTCTATATGCATTTCTGGATTCGCCCATACGTGCTACATGCCCTGCCCATCTCAAACGTCTGGATTTAATGTTCCTAATTATGTCAGGTGAAGAATACAATGCGTGCAGTTCTGTGTTGTGTAACTTTATCCATTCTCCTGTAACTTCATCCATTTAGCCCCAAATATTTTCCTAAGCACCTTATTCTCAAACACCCTTAACCTATGTTCCTCTCTCAAAGTGAGAGTCCAAGTTTCACAACCATAAAGAACAACCGGTAATATAACTGTTTTATAAATTCTAACTTTCAGATTTTTTTACTGCTGACTGGATGATAAAACCTTCTCAACCGAATAATAACAGGCATTTCCCATATTTATTCTGCGTTTAATTTCTTCCCGAGTATCATTTATATTTGTTACTGTTGCTCCCAGGTATTTGAATTTTTCCGCCTCTTCGAAGGATAAATCTCCAATTTTTATATTTCCATTTCGTACAATATTCTCGTCACGAGACATAATTATATACTTTGTCTTTTCGGGATTTACTTCCAAACTTATCGCTTTACTTGCTTCCAGTAAAATTCCTGTGTTTTCTCTAATCGTTTGTGTATTTTCTCTTAACATATTCACGTCATCCGCATAGACAAGCAGCTGATGTGACCCGTTCAATTCCAAACCCTCTCTGTTTTTCCTAATGGCATATTCTAGAGCAAAGTTAAAAAAGTAAAGGTGATAGTGCATCTCTTTGCTTTAGCCCGCATTGAATTGGAAATGCATCTGACAGAAACTGACCTATACGAACTCTGCTGCACGTTTCACTGAGACATATTTTAATTAATCGAACTAGTTTCTTGATATAAATAAAATATAGGCTGATTAATTCATACACATAGGCTGTAAATTCACTTAACCAAATTGAAGATATTAACACGTTTCTAGGCCTATTACAAACGCACTTGAGCTTTTTGATACAGCAGCTGGCCACAATATTAGAAATATTTATAACATTTCAAATACGTTAATAAATTATTTGATTCTACATTCACTGCCTTTTATATTTGAAGATACAACTATATTATCTCCACTACATTATCAGAACGCATTTTGAACAATATTTATAGTTTCATATTACGAAATGACAATAACTGTTTATTTAAGTCTATGTGAAGGCCTTAAAATTTATGTGTCTCCCACGTACTTAAATAACATGCTCAACTCTGCGTGGAATACTTTGGTTGTAGTAACCTGTTAAGGCATTTGCTTTCTTGCTAGTGCCCACAAATTCTCGATTGGGTTCAAATTTATACAGAGAATTTGCAGGCAAAGGCAAAAGAGAGTGGCTAATTGTTGAGTTAATGGAATGAATAAATGAATGAATGACTGATTAATTGAATATATGCACGAGATGATATGTGATTTATTAAATGGAGGGTTGAATTGATCAGTTTTTCATTAAATGAGTGGAAAGTTTCTTCGAATTAATAAGTGATTTATAAATTGGATATAAACATACGTTGCGATACATGAATACATGTACACAATGACCTATCCACACACATAAATACGTGTACATATCGTACATGCATATATTCAACGTTTCACATTCGTAAGTGCATATAGACAATGATCTCTCCACACACATAAATACGTGTACATATCGTACATGCATATATTCAACGTTTCACATTCATAAGTGCATATAGACAATGATCTATCCACACACATAAATACGTGTACATATATCGTACATGCATATATTCAACGTTTCACATTGGTAAGTGCATATAGACAATGACCTATCCACACACATAAATACGTGTACATATATCTTAGATGCATATATTCAACGTTTCACATTGGTAAGTGCATATAGACAATGACCTATCCACACACATAAATACGTGTACATATATCTTAGATGCATATATTCAACGTTTCACATTGGTAAGTGCATATAGACAATGACCTATCCACACACATAAATACGTGTACATATATCTTAGATGCATATATTCAACGTTTCACATTGGTAAGTGCATATAGACAATGACCTATCCACACACATAAATACGTGTACATATATCGTACATGCATATATTCAACGTTTCACATTGGTAAGTGCATATAGACAATGACCTATCCACACACATAAATACGTGTACATATATCGTACATGCATATATTCAACGTTTCACATTGGAAAGTGCATATTTTAAGGCATATGTACACCCACAAAACGCAAAAAATGATGAAAAATTAGAATTTTCAAAATATAACTGTTTTAATAGAGAACTTTCTCCTCTTTAATTTGATACAAGAATTTTCGATTTATGTCTTATGGTTTTTCAGATAAGTCCCAATTTCCAAAATGCTGCGTCATCAGCCACGGTCACTTACTTTTGGAGTGCATTACTTTTGGAGTGATCTTCGTAGCAGTCAATCCCCTCGTCCAGCATTGCTTGTAAAATAAACTTCTTTCTAGTCCCGAAATAGATGCATAGATATCTGGGCATGATCATTAGATTGAAAAAACTTTTTTACGTAATGAAGTAATTTATAATCTTTTACTGTTGGTCATAAAACTGTAAATTTGCGTGTCATTGATGTTGTACGTCATTTTTATAAGAGTCCAAAAGGAGAAATTACAATTCTGAGGAGGATGAGCATAAACCCTGGGACAAACACCATCGCAGGATTTGTTGCATCAATGGAAATAGGGACAAAAATGCCAAAAAAACATTCAACACCTGAAGTTAAAACAAGGCGGAGGTATTTGAGAGGCAGAAAGAAGCTGAAACTGGACCGACATGAAGCTGCTTAAGGGGTGACATATGATGATGGAGTCTTCTAGGCTCTGAAAGTTTGTGGCTCATTTCCTGTAAATGGTAATTTTAGAATATTTAATTCTTTCAAACATGATATCTCAGCCAAATATGGTGATACCAAGAAGATATTTGTGTCATTTTTAAGCTTGAAATGTTCCCCAGTGTCTGACAATGAGTAAAATAACATTAATATAATTAATAATTATCTATGGATTTTTTACATGATTTATGCAACATAAAATATTATTGTAAGAAACATATATGGTAATATTGAATTAATGTAAATAAAAATAAAAAATAGCTCTATGTCAGGCACTAAAGAATAGTTTTAGCTATAAAACAGTGAAAAAACTGTGGCTCTATCTTAAAAACTGCATGAGCTATCATGTTTCAAGTTGCATGTCAAAATTATAAACAAAATAATTTTTATAAACAATTCAGACATAATTTCAAGGGATCTATTCACTTCATTCTCTTTCTGGTACCATTTTCAATTGTATAAAAATTTTACAGAACAAAATTGTACAAAACAAACTTTTTTGTATGTAAAGGTGTACATATACCTTAAGTCTGGGTCGTCCCTGTTTTGTTAATCTTGCCTATAGGCCTACGCAATGTGGAGGTCTTAAGAAGGAAGGTAATGCACGTATCAAAATCCGACAAGTGGAAAATTACGTTGAGAGTCCAGGAGGGGAAGTAATTATAGTCGCTGCTCTGCCCCGACTGAGTGGAAGGGAATGTGGAATGTTTGTTTTCAGGCTGCAGCTTTTGTCAAACATTTTTAGTAGCATGATAATAGCTGACTTCAGTTTGATAATTCGTGATGCGTGGGATTACTGTCACAGCTTCTTCTGAGGTATTACGAACTGCTTGTCAGCGCGTAGGAGAGGAGGTAGCCTACATAGACTTGCAGGTAATTTGGTAGATATATACATACATTCATAGATAGGTAGGCAGGTTGGATTTAGGGGCGTTCGTCACAGATATAAGTGGGCAGGTTTTATTGATCATAGCAGGCCTAGATTTGCTTCTGTCGCATTGTAGACTAGCCACAGATAAATCTTTAATTAATAATATTCATTCAAACTACAGTAGCGTGCAAATTAATCCGAACACGACATATTTTTACATTTTCTGCCATTGTTGGCCTCACAGCTGCTCATACCGCTTTAATTGACATCTGTAGTACGTGTAATTCCATTGTTGAAGGTCTGTTATTATTTTTTTTATAATATGTGACATTTTGCCTGTCGTTTTGTACTTATATGCATTTCAGTTGTGTTGAAGACTTAATACTGCAATCCTGTGTACATTCTGTCGTCTTCACAAATGATACAACTCCACGAAAACGGTCTAAAATTATATCATTAGCAGAGCATTCTTCTATGACACAGAGGCAAATTGCTGCAGAATGTCACATCGGTTTGGCTACTGTTAATTCGATCATAAAACGATACAGGGAGACTGGATCCATCACAACCCAGAAAAAAGGAAACTGTGGCCGGAAAAGGAAGACTTCACCTGCAGATGATCGTTAAATTGTCAGGAAAAGTAAATTAAATCCTAGACTAACTGCTGTCGACTTAACCCGCGAGTTAATGGCTACCACTGGGGCGAATATTCACGTCACAACAGTGCGGCGTAGGCTTTTGGAAGCTGGACGAAGGGCTCGTAAGCCTATTAAGAAGCAACTGCTAACCCCTGTTATGTGCAAAAAACGCTTAATGTGGGCAAAATTACATTAACACTGGACAGTGAATGACTGGAAGAATTTATTTTTTTCCGATGAGTCTCATTTCGAGGTCCACGGCCACCGTGTTTCTTACGTACGGAAAGGATCCGAAAAAGTAACAGCAGCTCATCTCCAACAAGCACCCAAATACACCCCTAAAGTAATGTTTTGGGGTTGTTTTACACATGAAGGGCCTGGAGCATTAGTACCTATCAAGGGAATGATAAATTCTGACAAATATATTCACTTATTGGAAACCAGAATCGTACCCCAGCTGCAAAAATCATTTCCGGATGGCAGAGGTGTGTTCCAACAAGACCTGGCACCATGCCATACGTCTCGAAAACTACAGAATTCTTCAACAAGAAGAATATTTAGGTACTCCCCTGGCCAGGCAACTCACCCGACATCAACCCCATTGAGAACTTGTGGTCAATTTGCAAAAGAAGAATGCAAAAAATGGATTGTTCTACAAAGGTGAAGATAATTTCTGCCCTCATTGGTGTATGGTTTCGCGATGAAGAAATGAAGAATATTTGTGAGAAATTAGTGGAATCCATGCCAAATCGTCTCACAGCTATTATTAGGAACAAGGGAGGCCACATAGATTACTGAGGTATGTCGTAGATCCTTTTTTTTTATCCCGTTTGAGTGTTTTTGCATAAGTAATTACGTTGTTCGGATTAATTTGCACGCTACTGTAGGTAGTTTTTTATTACATGCAATATACTTTTCAATGTCATAGAACAGCCGTGGCGAAAATGCGATCGTGCGCCGAGCCACTGTGTAACCTGCAACGTGCATAGCACCTATGGAGGGACGCGGACACCCGAAGGGGAAGTGAAGCAACTGTCTGACTTATTAACGGATTTTCATTTTCCTTACGTCAAGCACTTAGATATAGTTTTATACAGTACAAGGCTACAAACTAATGTTTATTACGTATAACGAAGAAAGAAATGAACAAGAAAACATAGGACATATTATCATATTATCACTACCTGAAATTAACTGTCTTCAGAATGTCTCTGCGACAAAGTTTCAAAATCAGGAATTATGTCACTTACTGCAAGTCGTAGTTGTTCACGAAGGTATTTGTCTGTCAGTTGCAGTCTAAATTGTTTAAAATAATTTTTCACAAACGTAATTTGTAGCGAACATGGCTTCAACAGAGCAAGCGAAAGAACGAAGCTTCGGATATTTATTTTTTGGCAAAGATTTGAAAAGTTCAACATTTGTCAAGTCCTTACATCTAGCTTTCATTTAACATCACATTGTAAATCTGTGAGTTTAAATTGAAGATCTAACCGCATTATTCGTACACCTGCTGAAAAAGGATCAAAATAATAATAATACTAATAATAATAATAATAATAATAATAATAATAATAATAATAATAATAATAATAATAATAATAATAATAACAACAACACTTAATCTTTTAATGTTTCATGAGTAACATGTAGTATAATGCCGTTTTATGTTATACAACCGTTTTCCTCGTAATACTTGTGAACAAATCATACATTTAATATTCTCATCATATTGGCAGCAAAAAAATACGTCCTCCCGTCCTACTTGAAACTTTCGTTTTTGTAGAGGTACATGGTTTCGAGAGAGACATTGCGACGATACGCCACTCGCAGATCAGAGGCAGATACAAATGGAACGGAGTTTGACTCCAGTGAATGAGAGGGTGGGGGGTTAGGGGAGCAAGAGACATGCACAGCTATCATTGCGAGCCACAATGTGCTCGTGAGTTACATTTTCGCCACGGCTGTCATAGAGAGATGAGTGGATAGAAGGTGGGTGAAATATGAAGGCAAGTGGATTGGTAGAAAGGTGGTCAGCTAAATAGACACGTCCATACATACTATCGGAACGAGTGGTTATGTCACAGGGTCGGCAAAATGGGGGAAATCACGTGACAGTCAATTACTCTACGGGGCCCTTTTCTTTAAATTATTTTAAACAGTTGTGTAGTATTAGTTAGACTTCTAATTCCAAACAGCAAATATTTTCAGGAAAGAGCCTAACAGCCGAGGCACCAGCCTTTACAGAGAGGTCAGCAAAAACGGGAGGGGGAAATCAAGATGCGACATAACCACTTGGCGAACAGTAGCTAGGAACGAGGTAACTTTAATGACATTTTTCACATAAGTTGCTATTTTTTGTACAATAAATAAATCATTGCATAACATCAGCGTATTAATTTATCTTTTATTAAACTGAATTTCATATTAATCATAAATCGAACAATTAAACAATTTCATAAAGGTTACTCAGCGAATAGGGATTATAAAGAATGGACACTGAGCGAATTTTCCTGTGTTTTGTTTCTCTGTGCGCCAGCGGCTAGTTCCACTTTCAAGCGCTAGAGGTAGTGTAATCGAGCATACGCTAAGATAATAATTGAGAATAGAGTTAAGGCACAGGATCCAAACATCGCCTACCTTATTGCATAATCCAGTAACGCTTTGCTTCAAATAAATTCAAGTTAACAGCTTTTCTTTATTTCTCAGTGACAAACTAGTTGTAATAATAATATTTTATATTTCAGATATAATACATTATATTATAAAATAATATAATACATTATAAAATTAAGTATCGAATTCCTTTAATATTTATATAATAATATAATATAGGTATATGGTTTTACTTCTCGTAAGAGTTTTGTTTTTCCATTTTCAGCGCTATCAAATCATTACATATTTTAATTGTTGTTGAGGTCAACGTCTCAACTCTCATTATAAAGGAACTCTAGAGTCTAGACACTGCAGTTAATGAAGGATTTATTATTTTATGGACCCAATTGATTTTATCTGAGTACATAATGTACCTAGATGTATTAATTGTATGTGTTATATTTCCGCTGTGTCAACTGCTAGCTGGTGTGATGTCAGCGCCAACTCTAGGGAGAAAGCAGAACCTGACGCTTTAGCTGGCTTGAAGGTAATTGAAATCAGTCCGGCTACATCAAAGGTACCGACGCGAATTGTCCATTCTTTATAATCCCTATTCGCAGGGTTACTGGTGTCATTAACAATGTATTTAAATCAAAACAAAGTTTAACTGAAACCCGGATAAGATTGTATAAATAAAATGATGTCCCTGTATGATATTTGTCCCATCATTACTGAATCATGATGCAGAATTTATGAACTGAACCTATCTTAGTTTAATTTGGTATTGATAGGCCTATCATATTGCTCATAACCATTTGCGATGTTTAGTTTGAAGGTATTGTTTACTGTCGAATCTGAGCATATGAATAAATGTCATTACCGCTACGTCATACGTTTCAAGTGATGAACATTGGCTTATGCACAACTCAGTCTGCAAACAGGCAGAGACAGATCTGTGTTTAATAAGTTCGCCTTCCCTAGAGATGATTGTAATTCCAAAGAACCACATGCCGTGTTCCCCCCTTATCCCACTTACCGATTGATACTGTATAGTCCGTGAACACCAAAGAATGGACTGGTCGGTTCCGATCCTCTTCTTCCGCGAGTAGCTTTACCTTAATATTCTCTCTTAGTCTTGCTTCGTCTTTTCCCTCTTCTTCAGTGTCTGGCATGTCTTACCACCATTTTCCTCATTACTTGTTGTTTTTTCTTGATTTTGTATTCAATAATAATAATAATAATAATAATAATAATAATAATAATAATAATAATAATAATTATTATTATTATTATTAGAGCAAATATGGGAAATATCTGTTACTATTCGGTTGAGAAGCTTTTATCATCCAGTCTGCTGTCAAAAAATCTGAAAGTCAGAATTTATAAAACAGTTATATTACCGGTTGTTCTTTATGGTTGTGAAACTTGGACTCTCACTTTGAGAGAGGATCATAGGTTAAGGGTGTTTGAGAATAAGGTACTTAGGAAAATATTTGGGACTAAGAGGGATGAAGTTACAGGAGAATGGAGGAAGTTACACAACGCAGAACTGCACGCATTGTATTCTTCACCTGACATAATTAGGAACATAGCACGTATGGGCGAATCCAGAAATACATATAGAATGTTAGTTGGGAGGCCGGAGGAAAAGACCTTTAGGGAGGCCGAGACGTAGATGGGAGGATAATATAAAAATGGATCTGAGGGAAGTGGGATATGATGATAGAGACTGGATTGATCTTGCTCAGGATAGGGACCAATGGCGGACTTATGTGAGAGCGGCAATGAATCTCCGGGTTCCTTAAAACCAGTAAGTATTATTATTATTATTGTCATTATTATTGTTATTATTATTATTATTATTATTAATATTATTATTATTATTATTATTATTATTATTATTATTATTATTATTATTATTATTAAACTTTTTTCATCCAGTCTGCTGTCGAAAAATCTGAAAGTTAGAATTTATAAAACAGTTATATTACCGGTTGTTCTTTATGGCTGTGAAACTTGGACTCTCACTTTGAGAGAGGAACATAGGTTAAGAGTGTTTGAGAATAAGGTGCTTAGGAAAATATTTGGGGCTAAGAGGGATGAAGTTACAGGACAATGGATAAAGTTACACAACACAGAACTGCACGCATTGTATTCTTCACCTGATATAATTAGAAACATTAAATCCAGACGTTTGAGATTGACAGGGCATGTAGCACGTATGGGCGAATCCAG
Source organism: Periplaneta americana (assembly GCA_025594305.2). NCBI lineage: Eukaryota > Metazoa > Arthropoda > Insecta > Blattodea > Blattidae > Periplaneta > Periplaneta americana. The sequence goes on along the minus strand of JAJSOF020000003.1, from coordinate 201,393,023 downwards.
AAATGCATTTATAGTGTTAGTTGGGAGGCCGGAGGAAAAAAGAGCTTTGGGGAGGCCGAGACGTAGATGGGAAGATAATATTAAAATGGAATTGAGGGAGGTGGGATATGATAGTAGAGACTGGATTAATCTTTCTCAGGATAGGGACCAATGGCGGACTTATGATAGGGTGGCATTGAACCTTCGGGTTCCTTGAAAACCAGTAAGTATTATTATTATTATTATTATTATTATTATTATTATTATTGTTATACAGTAGTTATTGATGCAATAATAATAATAATAGTGATGATTTAGGTAAAATGGTATTCAAGCAAGGAAAAGCAAAAGTTGATATTGCAAAAGATACTAAATATAATGCAATAATTATCAATAAGTATGATAGAATAAATATGCCAGCATTTTTACATACGTAATCAGTGGGAAGCGTACCCCTTGAGACAATCCCGCGTACCTCTGGGGATTGAATACCACTGCTCTACCAAAAGATGATGCTTACCAATTGCAGGGGACTTGCTCCGTGTGTTATATCCAGGCTTCGAGACTTCGGACCCAATAGAGCAGTTCAGTGGGAAATCCGCATAACGGCGTACTGAGTATAGTGGTAAAGCGTACAGTGGGTGGGGGTACTGTAGAATGAATGCCAACAAATACGCAAAGGAAAACGCTCTGGATTTGAAGGTTCTGACGAATAATTTGGTTTTCATACAAACATTCTGAAACTATTACACGGTTAGAAAAGTCAGATCATGAGATGCCGGAAGCCCTCAAATTAATTGAGGAAATGACACAGAGAATTAATGAGACACCAAGGACACCGGGTACTGAACGTGTAAAACAGAAGTGGAAATCAATTTTATGTAAAAATAACGGATATGGAACATTGTGTAATATAAACAGCAAATTAGTGGACATAGAGTCACCCGAGAATAAAGGACTGTCTCTTAGAGACTGCAATGATGTTAGGTTTTTTCGTTTTGCTCCTATCACGTCATCCGACGTAGAGCGCAGCTTTCTGCAGTACAAACTTTGGCAGATAACCGGAAAAGATTTACGTTTGGGACACTGAGAATGTATCTTGTAGTACATTGCAATTCGGTACTGTAACTGCACTTCCTAAAGACGACCAATAGGATAAATGAAAAAAATTAAAACTGCTACATGCTTATTTCCACCATTAACACTGTGTATAATTAAACACAAATGCTTATAAAAGACAGGAGAATAAATGCGTTTCACATTCTTTTGACATTGTCATTGTGTAATGTATATTTACTTTCAGAATGTACATATGTGTGTGTTTCCCCATACCACCGTACTCTACTCTAAATAGCAACGTTGTTACCTCAACACATCTCTATCTACCTGCAGCGAGTGAACAACCTATAGTGCATGCACAGTAAACTTAGTGTATCGGGTCCAAATTCTCGAAGCCTGGTTATGACGTATCATGACGTCGAATAATGTGTGGGTATTGAACTGTAATTGTGTATTAAGTATATGTTGTGGGTGTATTATTGTATGTTTATATATTTCGTATTGTTCTAAGATGTTTAACTGTGAACTTTTTGGAGTGATGTGTAGAATTTCCATATCTGTTTCTATATTATTGTAGTCATGATTATTGTTGATAATATGTTCTGCATAATTTGATGTGATGTAGGGTTTGGTTATAGCTTTAATATGTTCATTATCTTGTGTGAAAGGATCTTTCTGTCTGTCCTATGTAAAACAAAATCAGAACAAACTAACATAAACATCACGTGAGAATAAATACATAACATTAACATATCACAATATCAATACTCACAAAATTACAACTTCATTCAGAAAACTAAAATACAAGATAGCATATAAAATAAATAACACAAAACAGACATACCTAAATAATCACATTAAACATTCAAATAAATATGATTCAACTGGGGTTTACAAACTTACTTACTTACTTACTTACAAATGGCTTTTAAGGAACCCGAAGGTTCATTGCCGCCCTCACATAAGCCCGCCAGCGGTCCCTATCCTGTGCAAGATTAATCCAGTCTCTATCATCATACCCCACCTCCCTCAAATCCATTTTAATATTATCCTCCCATCTACGTCTCGGCCTCCCTAAAGGTCTTTTTCCCTCCGGTCTCCCAACTAACACTCTATATGCATTTCTGGATTCGCCCATACGTGCTACATGCCCTGCCCATCTCAAACGTCTGGATTTAATGTTCCTAATTATGTCAGGTGAAGAATACAATGCGTGCAGTTCTGTGTTGTGTAACTTTCTCCATTCTCCTGTAACTTCATCCCGCTTAGCCCCAAATATTTTCCTAAGCACCTTATTCTCAAACACCCTTAACCTATGTTCCTCTCTCAAAGTGAGAGTCCAAGTTTCACAACCATACAGAACAACCGGTAATATAACTGTTTTATAAATTCTAACTTTCAGATTTTTGGACAGCAGACTGGATGATAAGAGCTTCTCAACCGAATAATAACAGGCATTTCCCATATTTATTCTGCGTTTAATTTCCTCCCGAGTATCATTTATATTTGTTACTGTTGCTCCAAGATATTTGAATTTTTCCACCTCTTCGAAGGATAAATTTCCAATTTTTATATTTCCATTTCGTACAACATTCCCGTCACGAGACATAATCATATACTTTGTCTTTTCGGGATTTACTTCCAAACCGATCGCTTTACTTGCTTCAAGTAAAATTTCCGTGTTTTCCCTAATCGTTTGTGTATTTTCTCCTAACATATTCACGTCATCCGCATAGACAAGAAGCTGATGTAACCCGTTCAATTCCAAACCCTGCCTGTTATCCTGATATCACAATACGAATACTCACAAAATTGCAACTTCATTCAGAAAACTAAAATACAAGATAGCATAGAAAACAAATAACACAACACATAAATACCTAAATAATCACATTAAACATTCAAATAAATATAATTCAACTGGAGTTTACAAGCTAAAATGCAATAGTTGCCCACATTTTTACATAGGACAGACAGGAAGATCCTTTCACACAAGATATAATGAACATATTAAAGCTATAACCAACACTATTCGATGTCATGATACGTCATAACACACAAACAACCAGCCCCACCATAAGAGCAACACACCCCCACCCCTACAACCGACAAATGCACATCGCAGAATTCAAGATCACCAGTAGTTCAGGAGACACTGATGAAGACGTAACATCATGTCGAAACGGGCCGTCTGTCCAAGGTATATACCTTTTTTTAAAAAGTTTTAACGAGTGACTAAGTAATTTTATATTTTCCTGCTCGTTATATTTCTTTTTCCTAATGTTTCTTCTCCAGCTTACCCCTTTATTCCTAAATCTTCTTCTCTCTCTACCTCCGTCTCCTCCCCACGATCTTAGTATTCAGGTGCTGTTACATTTTTTCCCTTCCTCATCAAACTGTATTTTCGAGACTTACCAAACAATTTTTATTGGTTATTTCACTTCTTTAGAATGTATATTTTCATATCCCAGATGGATTAGTTCAATTCTGATTACAAATATGTTTTTTTAATTAAGCTGTATGGAGTGTTTGACCTTTAAAGAACTGTCAAAATTATTTTTTTATCAAAGAATTATTTTTTACAACTTTGTGATCACAAAGCTAGTAACTTTTTGTTCTAAAGTTGACTCCCTGAAGTTACTAGACGAATGTAGCGAAGGAGAATTTTAATTTAAATAAACATTAATTTTACTTTCAAATCCATTTTCCCGTAAGTTTATTTTTCTTGATTCAACACAAACTTCTTATGTCAAATACCGGTACTAATCATTTTGGATGAAATTTTTACTGCAAGTATTTATGAGGTAGCTGCATGTTTCTATGCATTTATTTTGTGAGAATGCTCCTAGTTCATTTTATTTTTTCATGAATTGTAGAAAATATAACATTTATAAAAATTTTAAACAAATGATGACAACGTGAATAATACATAAAATTATAAATGAATAAAAGAAAACAAATAAAGATTAAATAATGAAATGACAAATAAATACATTGGAAAGTATATGTGTTATATCTTGTGTTTTCTGGGTGTAGGAAGTAGGGATTTAACATTGAAAAACAAGATAACATCTTTAATAAAGATGTATAAATGATTAAATAAATAAATAAGTAAATAAATGAATGAACAAATGGATAAATGATTAAATAAATGAATAAATAAATGTATAAATGGATGGATGGATGGATAGATAGATAGATAGATAGATAGATAGATAGATAGATAGATAGATAGATAGATAGATAGATAGATAGATAGATAGATAGATAGATAGATAGATAGATAGATAGATAGATAGATAGATAGATAGATAGATAGATAGATAGATAGATAGATAGATAAGTAAATAAATAAGTAAATAGATAAGTAAGTAAATAAATAAGTAAATAGATAAGTAAGTAAATAGATAAGTAAATAGATAAGTAAATAAATAAATAAATAAATAAATAAATCAATCAATCAACCAATCTTGATTACACAACTTTTAACACTGTATCACTTCGGAATATGTACGATAAGACTTTCTTGTGTTAAATTCTAACGTACCTTGTTTACATGTTTCGACCTTTTACGGTCATCTTCAGAACTGGTCGTTGTTGGTCTTGGCGCCTCTTGTTTTGTTTCCTGTGAGGGTGTGTTCGTGTGGTGTAATGTAGAGTCAAAGAAATTCTCAACACACAACTCAATTTCAGAACATACGCTCTCTTTGACTCTACATTACACCACACGAACACACCCTCACGGGAAAGAAAACAAGAGGCGCCAAGACCAACAACGACCAGTTCTGAGGATGACCCATAAAAGGTCGAAACATGTAAACAAGGTACGTTAGAATTTAACACAAGAAAGTCTTATCACACATATTCCGTAATAAATAAGCAAATGAACGAACAAATGAAGAAATGATTGAATAGATTATTAAACAAATTAAATAAGTAAATAAATAAATAAATAAATAAATAAATAAATAAATAAATAAATAAACGGACGAACGAATGAAGAAGAGGTTGAATAAAAGAATAATAAATGATGATAAATAAATAAATAAGTAAATGAATAAATAAATAAATATATAAATGAAAGAACGAACGAATAAAATAATGAATAAGTGATTTATTAAATTATTACATAAATAAGTAAACAAATAAATAAATAAATAAATAAATAAATAAATAAATAAATAAACGGACGAACGAGTGAAGAAGAGGTTGAATAAAAGAATAATAAATGATGATAAATAAATAAATAAGTAAATGAATAAATAAATAAATAAATAAATATATAAATGAAAGAACGAACGAATAAAATAATGAATAAGTGATTTATTAAATTATTACATAAATAAGTAAACAAATAAATACATAAACAAATAAATAAATAAATAAATAAATAAATAAATAAATAAATAAATAAATAAATAAATAAACGGACGAATGAATGAAGAAGAGGTTGAATAAAAGAATAATAAATGATGATAAATAAATAAATAAGTAAATGAATAAATAAATAAATAAATATATAAATGAAAGAACGAACGAATAAAATAATGAATAAGTGATTGATTAAATTATTACATAAATAAGTAAACAAATAAATAAATAAATAAATAAATAAATAAATAAGTGATTAAATAAATAAATAAATAAATAAGTGATTAAATAAATAAATAAATAAGTGATTAAATAAATAAATAATTAAATAAATAAACAAATAAGTGATTAAATAAATAAATAATTAAATAAATAAACAAATAAATGATTAAATAAATAAATAGAGACAGAAATGAAAAGAAAGGAGTATTGGTGTGTGCAGTTCACTCAAGGCGGTAATGACGCAGATGAAGAGCTCTCGTGCGTCCACGCACTGTACGCAGCACTGTACGCCGGACCCATAATTACCTTTCATCAACGTGCCTTGTTTGTTTGTTTTGATTTAATTGAAAACTGCAGCCCGTGAAACATATGAAGTACAACCATGCAGGATTTACCCGGAGGCTCATCTGGTAATCACTCCCCTAACAAAAGCAAAATAAAAAAAAGTAATTAGTGCATGCAACCAACCAATAAATTAGATTTGTATTACGTAAAATGTGAATCAACGAAATTATACCATTACAATTTTTAAGAGACAATATTAACATATTTAAAATTGACATGGCCTTACGCTGACGAAGAATCGTTACTGTGATTCCTGGAACCAGGACTTGCATCAAAACTAGAGTTAATAGTCAAGAAGGGAAATAGTCACAAATTAACGAGTAATAGAATATGAAATGGCACATCCATTCAAAATGGGATGTTTTAAAATTTCGTGGAGTGACTGCGATGAAACAATGGAAACATTGCATACCTACCAGAGTGCTGCATTGGAGTTAAATCGCTCGCTTGAACTCGGTCGAGTGTCGCACCCTCGAGTGATACGATCGGTCGTGATACGTTCGTAATAAATAGAAGCACAGTACAAGGTCATCTCACCGACATGTCTTATCTTGTATGGAAGGCGACAGATAAGATACACATATGTTTTGCTCACACGGTAAAAATAAGGCTTTATTTTCTGCGTTTATGACAAACGTTTAATGGAACAGTCAATGGAACGTACCAAAACAGGAACATGAAGCTATAAATAAAATAGTATGAAAAACTTCGATATACAGTTATTATTGCTAATTAATAATTATTCAATATTTGATTTACCACATATATAATACGATAGGTCCATACATAGTGTTCCGCCTATATACTGCGACAATGTAGAAACGTTTCACAAAATATTATTGATATAGCAGTAGATTAATAACAATATTAGTACAGAGATAACGTCACAGAAAATATAATAAAACGAATAATCATGCTGCACAACTGTTACAGACGCAAAGATTGACACACTAATTATTAGAGATTATTATTATTATTGTTATTATTATTATTATTATTATTATTATTATTATTATTGTTATTATTATTATTATTATTATTATTATTATTATTATTATTATTGTTATTATTATTATTATTATTATTATTATTGTTATTACTACTACTACTACTACTACTACTAGTAAACTTGATACAGTTCTTGCATTATCGTGATTGTGTTCTCCGTTTATAATAATTACATTTACATCCAATAACATCTATCAGATGTGGCAAAAACAAAATCACTCCTGTTTGGGGGGAGAAAAAAATATTTACCTACAACATTTATATTACATTTTAAAGCAAGTTTTGTAGTTGTACTGTGGAGAGGTTAGTTAAACACTGCCAAGTTTTGAAATGCTAAACATCTATGATGTTACTACACAATTCATCACTGTAACAAGAACGAATGTCTAACGCTCGTCTTATACCGTTCGAGGATTTATCGCTCGCGACAATTTTACCCATCATGCATGTGCGCTACCTATCGGATTATGCTATGAACTACTTGGCGCTCGAGCGAAAACGTCCGATGCAGACCTCTGATACCTATAATATTACAGGGTGCATACATTTTATCTTTCCACGCTAGCGTACGGTTTCAGAGTCGGCAGTAAGTATCTGCGCTCGGTTGTTATTCAAGGACACTCATAGTCGCTGATAAGACGTTATCTGTTGTATGCTATAGTGAGTTGAGTTTCAGAGCAGTACGTCTGTTATTGTGTGCAGTGTTCAGATTCATTTCTCTGTTTGGGCCTGTTGTTTGAGTTATGGTTCAGAGATTGAATAAAAAGCAAAGGATTTCCACTTGCTGTAACTTAAAAAAAATCACCTGCTCTTTGACGTAGAGAATTTTAAGAATGTTTTACTAGAATAGATCCACCTGAAAGAACAATTCATAAAATAGTGGCTGAATTTAAAGCTACGGGATCATTATTGAACAAAATAAAAGGAAGATGGAGGCGTCATGTTTTAACAGAGAAATGTTGGATAATATCAGTGCTCGATTAGAACAATTGTCGCGAAAATTATATTTCGTAGTTTAATAGCGATCCTCCAGCTTGGGGGTTGGGCGAAGGGCTAATAACCCATCACCGTAAAAACAGCTTGTTACGAAACCTAACAATAAGCCTCGGAATGGGACTGATTCTCCGGCACGACCACGTTTGAGATGGGCAGGGCATGTAGCATGTATGGGCGAATCCAGAAATGCATATAGAGTGTTAGTTGGGAGGCCGGAGGGAAAAAGACCTTTGGGGAGGCCGAGACGTAGATGGGAAGATAATATTAAAATTGATTTGAGGGAGGTGGGATATGATGGTAGAAAGTGGATTAATCTTGCTCAGGATAGGGACCAATGGCGGGCTTATGTGATGGCGGAAATGAACCTCCGGGTTCCTTAAAAGCCAGTAAGTAAGTCTCATAGCGCGTTTCATTCTACACTAGCATGTAATATTCAATCAGTTTCTCTATATTATTATAAATTATTACTACTGCTGCTACTGATAAATCTATCAGTATTGTTATTACTATAGTAGCGACGCTGTTATTCCCGGCGTGACTCCTCCTCTTTGCTTACGTCTTAGGAAGTGAAGGCTCTATAAAGTCTAGGTAGGTAGTATCGTTCGCCATTTTTGTTCTTTCGTTGCCGAGCTACCAGACGAGGAATCTATTTGCCACACCGTTAAACATTATCATGTCGTAGCTCCTATAATAATAAATCAAACGCACTGTAATTAAGTAAATAATTGAGCGGAAAATAACGTCTTCGTGTGCTTTCTGCGAACGCCAACGAAAGAGCCAAAATGGCGGGCGATTATATTAAGCATTTATCGAGCCTTAAGAAATGAATAACGTCTTCAGAAGCGAATCACAAGATGCACACGTTTAAATGTAGCCGACCTGCGATTGGCTGCCGGAAATTAGAGCGACGGGACTATATTACTATTATTATTAAATCAGTAACAAGTAAATGCCTGATAACAGTCATCAAAAGATTAAAAAAGAAATTAAAATAGAGATATAGCGTAGTAATTATTTTATCTTTCAAGGGAAGATGTTGTATGTATGTATGTATGTATGTATGTATGTATGTATGTATGTATTTATTTACACTGCAAGTGGGCAAGCACCCGGTGGCAGTGGTATACACAATATAAACAATACACAATAAAACTACAATACACAGTACAATTATACAATACACAATACAATTATATACACAATACAATTATACACAATAATTACAATTAATAATACATAAATAACCTAATTAATAAGTGAACCTAATTTTACAATATAACCTACATAAATATGTATAGGTCCTACATAAGTTTCACATTGGTAATGATAATAATCTTTCACTTTACTCTCATCTCACTCACTATAGTGGCACTTTGACGCATTTCACTAACACTCTATAACATATTTCACTGACACTATAGAACACATTTCATTCACGCTATAAATTATCACTGATCGGAACTGTTCACTGCACTGTAAAACCATAACTTCACTGACTCACCACACTTCACTGATACAACAGCTCAAATAAGACAAATAATTACACCCTTATGCACACTTATAAACAGAACTACATTTAAACTAAAAATGTAGGCTTATTGTATTGAGGCACGTATATAAGAATTATGGTAACACTTGCTGATAAATAATAATAATAATAATAATAATAATAATAATAATAATAATAATAATAATAATAGAAATAAATAAATATAGTGGACACTAACTTATATTTGAAACCATTAACTTTAACTTTTTTTTTTCTATATTAAATCTAAGCTTACTTAAAGATCATTTGTTACATTAATTATATATTTTTCGTAGCTTCATGTCTGGTTCGAATACTCAACATCTATAATCTCATTTTAGTCAGAGATTTGACTTTCTTTTCCTGTTTAATTTTAACTCTAAACAGATATTTTCCTAATTTATGCGGATTGCTGGAGTTTAGGGGATCATTTATTTTTTTGTATGTCACTATAGCTTTTATGTTCAAAAATTTTTTATCCATCCAACAATTTCTCAAATCACTCGTTGCCGCACAATTTAAAGCTATATGCATTGCGTCTTCCATAACGGACATTTATCTTTCTCTGCGTTCCCTCTCTTATTCTTGAGTCTCCAGATACCCAATCTCCACTGTGCGATTCCTGTTCTCTCTGCCCTTGAATTTAATCTATATATTCTTCCTGCTGTCGACCTAGTTGGCGCAGTTGGTATAGCACTGGCCTTCTATGCTCGAGGTTGCGGGTTCGATCCCGGGGTCGACCTGGTTGGCAAGTTGGTATAGCACTGGCCTTCTATGCCCAAGGTTGCGGGTTCGATCCCGGGCCAGGTCGATGGCATTTAAGTGTGCTTAAATGCGACAGACTTATGTCAGTAGATTTACTGGCATGTAAAAGAACTCCTGCGGGACAAAATTCTGGCACATCCAGCGACGCTGATATAACCTCTGCAGTTGCGAGCGTCGTTAAATAAAACATAACAATTTTTTTCGATCCCGAGCCAGGTCGATGGCATTTAAGTGTGCTTAAATGCGACAGGCTCATGTCAGTAGATTTAGTGGCATGTAAAAGAACTCTCGCGGGACAATATTCCGGCACACCGGCGATGATGATATAACCTCGGCAGTTGAGAGCGTTGTTAAGTAAAACAAAACATTCCTTCCTGCTTCCAAAACGTTTTAACCTCCCTATAGTGTTTTAGGGCCGTATTCATAGACATTTTTAGCGCGGGCTTCCGGTGGATGATCAGCGTTTTTCGTATTCATAAACCAGTGTTAGCGATAGGATAGGATTTGAATTCTGTACAAGTAACCAGTGGATATAATGGGCTAGCTTAGTACGCTCTTAGCGCGTGCTGCGAAATGTCTATGAATAGCACCCTTAGTGATCCTAGGTTCTTAATATTACGGAAAATGTCTTGTTTCGAAATTTCGTTTGTTATTTCTAACACCATTCTTTCAATAAGTAGAAATTAGAATTATGTTCTTACATATGTGACGCGAAGATTTGATATCCTACATAATTAGCCTGTAGTGAAACTTTTGCAACTTCGCTATCAGAAGTATGCCTTACGTGCGATATCTCTTCCAACAAACTGGATATTTTTTATCTGCTATTGATAAAGGAAAGGAATCTAATCTTCATTGTGAAGTTAACTTAGGTGCTGTTACACATGGACGAAAGATTCTCGTCTGTTGGCCATGTATTCGAGCGTGTGTGCAGTTTTGTGTCTGAATCTTGCAGTGGATGTTCTGTGTGTACAAAGGCAGCGGCCGAGTGCTTGTGAGTTTAGCGATGACTTTACTATTGCTACGTGCAGAGATAAATTCTTGGAAGGAATAGCAGACGGTAAAGAGGAGTTCCCAGATGACATGGTTTACCTAGACTTCTCCGGAAACTCTATGAAGGAACTCAACGACTACACTTTGCCAGAATGGAATATCCACGACGTGAAATATCTCAACATGTCTCGAAATAATATTATGACTCTCACGGAACTAGCTTTCTTTGGACTTTACCTCCTTGAAAATGTAGATCTGTCAAGAAACAGAATTAATTCTTTTCATAGAGATGCATTTCTTTTTTTACCAAAACTTTTACATTTGAATTTATCTGAAAACTTCCTCACTTACATTGAAGAAGGGATGTTTTCTATGAATAAGGCTCTTGAAACATTGTTGCTGGCCAATAACAATATTGTGGCATTTAATAATTTTGCATTTAATGCTGAAAACAGACTAAACTTACTAGATGTGTCGGGAAATGAACTGACGGAATTTGGCTCAATCTTGTCAGTAGAGCTACTTAAATTGAAAGAGCTGCGCTTATCAAGAAATGAACTGCAGACGATTCATGGAAGAAGTTTTGCGAAATGTAGACATGTATCGTATTTGTCGTTGTCTGAGAACAACATTTCTATTATTGAATCAGAGGCGCTTTACGGACTTGAGAATCTGGAACATTTGGATCTTTCGGGGAATGATATTGCACAGATTAGAGCATTTGCTTTCGAATTGAAAGAAAATACATCTGTTTTGTCCACAGAACAGGAAGGTGTTGCGTCAAATTTGAAATTTCTGAATCTGTCTCACAACAAAATAAATTCCTTTAATTTTGAGGAAATCATCCCTATAGACCCTTATGGTAACATAACGACCAAATTTTCTAACTTGCAAACAGTAGATTTGAGTTCAAATAGTCTGGAAACCTTAGATGGGACATCGGTATCTTGGTTAAGTACTTCGAGTGTTTACGTCAATTTTTCAGGAAATAAGTGGAAGTGTCAATGCGATATGCTCTACGACATCTACAGGGAGTTGAAAAACATCGTAACACTTCAGTGTGAGTTCCCGGAAAATTTAAAAGGATATAACTGGACTGTTTTGGAGGACGTTCTACAGTGTCACATTCCTGCTACCGAGTCAGAACAAGTGCCTTACTCGGAATATAACGATGATGAGGAACGTTACAGTACTCCAAGTGAACAAGACAAAATATCGCCGAACCCATTTTACCGACCAAACGTTTTTATTTTCGGAATATATGTGTCAACTATTTTTGTAGCAACTATTGTGGTTCTTATCATAACATACATTGTAGGAAAACCTGAGGAAGATGAATTCTGGTGGGAGGATGAAATGGCAAAACGGAATGGTTTATTATGAGAGATATAATTAAATGTAGTTGATATTTGTGTGCTGATAAATTGTGAAAGATACATCTAGGAATGATACTGTGCTAACATTTAATTGTGAAATAAATATGCCATGCATTGGAGTGAATTCTTGCCCACATTATTTTACGCGCTGCTAAATTGTGAGAGGCAAGGCGTGGTGGAATGAAGTTATACCTGACAAACTAAATTAGCCACCGGAGTAGCTCAGTCGACAGGGGCCCTTGCCTCTTGATCCGGAACTGCGCTCGGGTGTGGGTTCGATTCCCTCTTGGGTTGATTACCTGGTTGGATTCTTCCGAGGTTTTCCCCAACAGGTAATCTATGGCGAAACCTCGGTCTCATCTAGTCAAATACCATCTCGCTATCACAAATTTCATCGACGTTAAATAACTTAGTAGTTAATACAGCGTCGTTAAATAACGAAATCAAAATATGTGCTACATTGAGACAGATGTATATTGGAATGATTTTTTTTTCTCGCAGTTGTATTGATAAATTGGAGTGATGTGTACTTCTATGAATTTTAGTTCATATTTGTGTGCCAATAAACTGTAAGAGAATTAAATGAATTCTAGCTGACATGTGTGCTGCTAATTTGTGTGAGCTGTCATTGGAATGCTGAGAGATGTATAGGAATGAATTCTAGCTGACAGGTGTGCTGCTAAATTGTGAGAGACGTCATGTATTGAAATGAATTCTAGCTGACAGGTGTACTGCTAAATTGTGAGAGATGTCATATATTGAAATGAATTGTAGCTGACAGGTTTGCTGTTAAATTATGAGAGATGTCATGTATTGAAATTAATTCTATCTGACGGGTGTGCTGCTAAATTATGAGAGATGTCATGTATTGAAATGAATTCTAGCTGACAGTTGTACTGCTAAATTATGAGAGACGTCATGTATTGAAATTAATTCTAGCTGACAGGTGTGTTAAATTGTGAGAGACGTCATGTATTGAAATGAATTCTAGCTGACAGGTGTGCTGTTAAATTGTGAGAGATGTCATGTATTGAAATGAATTCTAGCTGACAGGTGTGCTGCTAAATTGTGAGAGATGTCATGTATTGAAATGAATTGTAGCTGACAGGTTTGCTGTTAAATTGTGAGATATGTCATGTACTGAAATTAATTATATCTGACGTGTGTGCTGCTAAATTATGATAGATGTCATGTATTGAAATGAATTCTAGCTAACAGGTGTGCTGTCAAATTGTGAGAGATGTCATGTACTGAAATGAATTCTAGCTGACAGGTGTGTTGTCAAATTGTAAGAGATATCATGTATTGAAATTGATTCTAGCTGACAGGTGTGCTGTTAAATTGTGAGAGATGTCATGTATTGAAATCAATTCCAGCTGACAGGTGTACTGTTAAATTGTGAAAGATGTCATGTATTGAAATGAATTCTAGCCCACAGGTGTGCTTCTAAATTGTGAGAAATGTCATGTATTGCAATGAATTCTAGCTGACGGTGTGCTTCTAAATTGTGAGAGATGTCATGTATTGAAATGAATTCTGGCTGACAGGTGTGTTGTTGAATAGTGAGAGATGTAATGTATAGAAATAAATTCTAGTTAACAGGTGTACCGCTAAATTGTGAGACATGTCATGTATTGAAATGAATTCTAGCTGACATTTGTGCTGCTACATTGTGAGAGAGAATATGTGATGGAATGAATTGTTGCTGACATTTGTGTGCTAGTACATTGTGACAGGTTACATATATTGCAATTCATTTTAACTCACATTTTTGCTGTTAAATTACTGAGCTGTCATATGTTGGAGTGAATTTTAGCTGACATTTGTTCGATATTAAACTGTTAAGAGATGTCATTATAGGAATCGATTTTAACTGGCATTTGTACGCTGCTGTGCTGTGAGCGATACCATGTATTACAATAAATTCTTGCTGATACTTTGAAGCTGTTAATTTGTGAAAGATGTCATGTGATTACATTAATTCTAGCTGACATTTGTGAATCAAGTATTGGAAGGAATTCAAGCTGTCGCTGTTGCTTCAAGTTGTGCACAGGCCTACATTAACTTCAATTCATTACTTTTAAAGTAGTGATAATTTAACATAACTTTTCAAAAGCTTATTTGACGATGATGTCAAGAAACCCTCAGTGAATGAAAGAAATATAAATGGAATTAGTAAAACCTCGTATCGTTACTAAGACAACTCAAGCATTGTAAGAAATGAATATCGAAGCACCACTTAATTCACAGAAGAATAGAGTTCGTGTGAAAGTGACCAATATAAAATTCTTGTGTGACGGCCATTTTGTTTTTAAATTATTAACTACCGTACCCACTTTTGTTGACGTCGTACAAAATTTTGTCCAATATTCTTTTGAGAACATTAACTACATATGTAGATGAAATTATTTGGGATCTTCAGTGTGGTTTTAGGCGTAACAGTTCAACTATTGACGAGATATTTTGTATTCGACAGATAAATGAGAAAAGATGGGAGTATAAGGTTACAGTGCATCAGTTATTCATAGATTTCAAAAAGGCATATGACTCGGTTAAGAGAGAAGTTTTATATGATATTCTTATTGAATTTGGTATTCCCAAGAAACTAGTTCGATTAATTAAAATATGTCTCAGTGAAACGTATAGCAGAGTTCATATAGGTCAGTTTCTGTCAGATGCGTTTCCAATTCACTGTGGGCTAAAGCAAGGAGATGCACTAGCACCTTTACTTTTTAACTTTGCTCAAGAGTATGCCATTAGGAAAGTCCAGGATAACAGAGAGGGTTTGGAATTGAACGGGTTACATCATCTGCTTGTCTATGCGGATGACGTGAATATGTTAGGAGAAAATACACAAACGATTAGGGAAAACACGGGAATTTTACTGGAAGCAAGTAAAGCGATAGGTTTGGAAGTAAATCCCGAAAAGACAAAGTATATGATTATGTCTCGTGACGAGAATATTGTACGAAATGGAAATATAAAAATTGGAAATTTCTTTTGAAGAGGTGGAGAAGTTCAAATATCTTGGAGCAACAGCAACAAATATGAACGATACTCGGGAGGAAATTAAACACAGAATAAATATGGGAAATGCCTGTTATTATTCGGTTGAGAAGGTTTTATCAGCCAGTCTGCTGTCAAAAAATCTGAAAGTTAGAATTTATAAAACAGTTATATTACCGGTTCTTCTGTGTGGTTGTGAAACTTGGACTCTCACTTTGAGAGAGGAACATTGGTTAAGGGAGCTACTACCTGAAAGCCAGATTTGTATAATACATTCGTTACTGGAGGTACGTTAACAGAAAGCCACAATTTAAAGTCACACAGTAATTGTGTGCACTCACAGTTGAGTTCTGGCGTCTTGTCAGCTCATGTGGGTTGTTTGGATATAAAAGGAAAAATTGTGGCGGTGTCGTGTATAGTTCCTTGAGTAGCTCTGTCGGTAGAGCGTTCGAGTGCTAAGCGAAGGGTCCCGGGATCGATACCCGGCAGGCCACCGGCGTGGCTCAGTCGGTTAAGGCGCTTGCCTGCCGGTCTGAAGTTGCGTTCGGGCGCGGGTTCGATCCCCGCTTTGGCTGATTACCTGGTTGGGTTTTTTCCGAGGTTTTCCCCATCCGTAATGTGAATGCAAGGTAATCTATGGCGAATCCTCGGCCTCATCTCGCCAAATATCATCTCACTATCACCAATCTCATCGACGCTAAATAACCTAGTAGTTGATACAGCGTCGTTAAATAACCAACTAAATAAAAAAAAAAGATACCCGGCCCCGGAACAATTTTTCCTTTAAATTATTCAAACCTGCCTTACAGGGAGCTACTACCTGAAATCAGATTTGTATAATAGGTTAAGGGTGTTTGAGAATAAGGTTCTTAGGAAAATGTTTGGGGATAAGAGGGATGAAGTTACAGGAGAATGGAGAAAGTTACACAACGCAGAACTGCACGCATTGTATTCTTCACCTGACATAATTAGGAACATTAAATCAAGACGTTTGAGAAGGGCAGGGCATGTAGCACGTATGGGCGAATCCAGAAATGAATATAAAGTGTTAATTGGGAGGCCGGAGGGAAAAAGACCTTTAGGGAGGCCGAGACGTAGATGGGAAGATAATATTAAAATGGATTTGAGGGAGGTGGGATATGATGGTAGAAAATGGATTAATCTTGCTCAGGATAGGGACCTATGGCGGGCTTATGTGAGGGCGGCAATGAACCTCCGGGTTCCTTAAAAGCCAGTAAGTAAGTAAGTAAGTAAGTAAGTAACCACCTTCCAGAATGTGTACTCCATTCAAAAGAAAATCTCGAGAAATGTGTACAACGTTGACAAATTCCCAGTAGCACTGATAACAACACCGAGCAGAACCAATTCGCATCTACAGAGAAAACAATATTGTTTACATTAATAAATTCATTCATTCATTCAAAGTGTTCTGCCCAAGGGAAGGTCATTCACTGCAAACTCAGCGTTCTCCAGTATTCCCTATTTCCCGCCTTCTTCTTAGTCTCCGCTTATGATCCATGTCTTTTAATGTTGTGATATCTTCTTCTGCCTCGAACTCTTCTCCCGTTCACCATTCCTTCCAGTGCATCCTTCAGTAGGCAGTTTCTTCTGAGCCAGTGACCCAACCAATTCCTTTTCCTCTTCCTGATCAGTTTCAGCATCATTCTTTGTTCACCCACTCTTTCCAACACAACTTTATTTCTTATTTTGTCTGTCCGTTTCACACGTTTCATTCTTCTCCATATCCATATTTCACTGCCTCTAGTCGCTTTTCTTCACTTGGTTGTAATGTCCGTGTTTCTGTTCCATACAATGCCACACTCCACACAAAGGACTTCACTAGTCTGTTCCTTAGTTCTTTTTCCAGAGGTCCGCAGATGATGTTCCTTTTTCTGTTAAAAGCTTCCTTTGCCATTGCTATCCTCCTTTTGGCTTCCTGGTAGCAGTTCATGTTATGCTTATAGTACACCCCAAGTATTTGAAGCTGTCCACTTGTTCTACTGCCTAATTTCGAATTCGCAAGTTTACCTTCATTTTTTTTCCCGAAACCATGGTCTTCGTCTTATTTGCATTTATTTTCATCTCATATGTTCACAGCTGTCGTTTAGCTCAATTCACATATCTCTTGGTATCGTCTCCTCTTCCGCTAATAACGTTATATCAGCAGTAAATGTTATGGACTTTATTCTTCTTCCTCCTACTATAACCCCTTCCATGTTTTTTTTATTTAACGACGCTCGCAACTGCAGAGGTTATATCAGCGTCGCCGGATGTGCCGGAATTTTGTCCCGCAGGAGTACTTTTACATGCCAGTAAATCTACTGACATGAGCCTGTCGAAAAAAAAATCGAAAAAATCGAAAGAGAATTGGGAGGACAAATTTAAAAGGTACGCAAATGGCGTCGTTGCAAGGGGTTTGGGGGCTGTACAAAACTAAATGTGTGAGCTCCAAGCCTGTTGGCCACTAGTCTCACTCCGGGTTACGCTGCTCCACTGAAGGAACTCTAGAAAATTTTGAATTGGAAGCCGAAATTGGACGTAACCTCCTAGGTACCACATACGCGAGGGGGACTGAGATTTGATCAAGTGATCACGGAACGGGAAGAGGAAGAGCTGGCTGGTGTTTGCCGTTAGGATGGCAAGACGCTGTCATCTGTTGTTCGATGACAAAGCATGTGAAGGCCGCTTTGTCATCGAACAACAGATGACAGCGTCTTGCCATCCTAACGGCCTGTCGCATTTAAGCACACTTAAATGCCATCGACCTGGCCCGGGATCGAACCCGCAACCTTGGGCATAGAAGGCCAGCGCTATACCAACTCGCCAACCAGGTCGACTCCATGTTTTGAAAACAGATTTTTACTAAATCCTCGAAGTAGATGTTGAACAGGGTAGCTGATAAAGGACATCCTTGTCGCATTCTTCTCCCTGTTACACTCTGGAACGAAAATAATCCACACTCATATAGTATGCAGAAAAGCTTTGCTGCTTATACACGATCAAATGTTCATCAATTCAATGCATCACAAGACTTTCCAAGACTTGCGATTGCTTAAAAGTGTTCAATTTGATTGCCTTCAAAGTAAATAAGAAAATGTTTTATCTTATAAAAGACTTGACATTTCTTCGAAGGAATTGAACAGTGGGATTCGCAAATATTATGGCGCCGAGAAAAAAAAAAACATAGCGTTGTGGCAGAAAAACGTGGTTTGCGAGGTAATTAAATTAAATTATATGAATTAAACCCATGCCTGTACTTCGTGAGTTCTGTGGAATACCACAAAAAAACGAAGAAAATTAAGGTGTATGAGGAAATTGTAAGATGTGTCGAGTTAAGTACCAATACATGCAGTCTACCTTTTTAATGAAGAAAATTTAGGCTATAACCTAGGCCAGGCCTACAGAACTCGTAAGTAGGGGAAATATGACGTCAGCCTCACTCCACTTCTTTTGGGGATGATCGACTTCCGCGTAGAGTTATTTACATTCTCTGGCCGTCAGTGGCGGCATGTAATTTTCAAAAAGGATTGTAATAAATTCATTTTATTTATAATAATAATAATAATAATAATAATAATAATAATAATAATAATAATAATAATAATAATAATAATAATTTATTTATTTAATCTGGCAGAGCTAAGGCCAGTAGGCCTTCTATTCCGCCCAGCCAGACTCTAATTATAATTGAATACAATTGCTTACATAGTTATTACATTAATATCTAGACCATAAAACAACATGAAAGTAAATAATGAAAGTTGGATACGTAATGTTAGTGTGACAATAATAAACATTGGTAAGAAATACAGGGACATCATTTTATTTTTACTGACATTTCTAATATTAACCTGGCTATACCTTTGGATCAACGATTAAGAACCGGAAACACCGTTTCCTACCTCCTTCCACGACTGGAGTTCGATGATACTGGCGTAATATACAAACAAATCACTTTACTAGGTATAGGAGGGAAGAAAAGTAGTTCATCCATTTACGTAAACTAGGAAATATCGCGATTTTGAGTTTGATCATTTTCATTAGGTTTTTGTTTAATCAAAATACAGTACAGTATTAGCAATGAGTGTTTTAACTCACGAACTGAGCTGTCCATGTGGACGTATTCATTATGCAGTGTATATTATACTGTCTACAGCACATTAGCGTACAATATAGAGAATGAAGTTCAATTGAAAAATAATCATAATATGGATATTTAAACACATTTTTGAAAATGGTGGCCGTTCATTTCGACACAGGCTTCAGTTCTAATGTGCATATTATCGCTCTATAGACTATTGTACGTAATTCCAATTACCAGGTTCGTACTTCGTATCAGTAACTCATGTTGAAATAATTCTGTACCTACTCTGTAAAAGAGACCTTACGTACTGTAAATTCAATCTTCACTTCTGCCCGATCCGAAAAGATAAAATTACTCAGACATGCTATCTACTGTCCGTCCACGTGGTTATGCGCAGCGTCGTAGAAAGGGAGGAAATCACGTGACAGTTAATTACTTAACGAGGCCCTTTTATTTAAGTTATTTTAAACAATTGTATGGGTATAATATTACGTAGACGTCCAATTCCTAACAGAAATTAATGTTCCCAGAAAAGAGCTAAGACAGCCCAGCTACAAGCATTTACAGAGAGGCGAATAGGAGCAGGTGGGGGAAACCGGGATGCGACGTTAGCAAATGGAAAATGATGCAATGTTGAAAGCTATTTCGTCACTGGAAAACGCGAACATATTTTTGGAACGTACTGTTTACTATGACCGTAAGACTACTATGACTGTATATACGGTCTGGGAACTGTTTGGAGGACGGTTGAACTTCATTAGTAGAAGGAGTGGGAGTGAAGTACATTCAAAAACTCAGGTACAATAAAAATTGAAGTAAAAATAAAATGATGTCCCTGTAGTTATAATAATAATAATAATAATAATAATAATAATAATAATAATAATAATAATAATAATAATAATAATGAGAATTTAGATATTTATCTGTGACATAATAACCATTAAACATTGACAAACCTGAAACAGCTATTATTGTTAACAAGGATTGTTAGAAAAATATTTCGTTAGTTTGTTCTTAAATTGGTTTGATGTCTGACAGTCCCTGACATTACTCGGTAGGGAATTCCAAAGTCGAGGAACAGCCACAGTGAAAGAAGATGAATATGAGGATGTTCGGTGGGAGGGAATGGATAATATTGAGGAGTGTTGTGATCGTGTGTCTAGATTATGATGGGTGGATACATTTTGAAAACGAGACGCAAGATAGACAGGAGTGTAATGCGTTATCTCGTTTCAAGGTTTACAATTATGCTACATTTCCTGTCGGTAGTTTCTTTGAGATTTCTTTGCACCTAACCTGTTTTAGATTTGCGAAAACTTTCCTCCTACATCACCTAGGGAAACATAAATTTATAGCATTTAAGTAATGAATTTGAAAGTCACTATTAATTTCAATTCAAAATGAACACAACGAGTGACGTCCTTTATTTGACAGTATATAAATAAATAATCAATATACAGTTCGTAATAATGAACTTACCCGAAAGTTTGTGCATTCCATAATTCTTAATATGGACTTTTTTTAAATGTGGTTTAATATTGAAATGACGAGTAGAAATAAATTGGATGGGACACAGTAAACAAACAATTTTTCGTCTTCAACAACAAAATAATCATATTCCCATTTCCTTTAGAAGTAGTATTCCTTCACGGGTTTAGATTGCAGAAATGTTCCAGTTCTCTTTAAACTGCAGTACGCGTATTTTTGTTTGTATGTTTGTTTGTTTACTTATTTACTTATTTTCTTATTTACTTATTTAGGCCTACTTATTTACTTAATTATGTATTTATTTACTTTTTACTTATTTACGTTCTTACTTCCTTACTTATTTATTTATTTGGCTGGAGTGCGTTACAATGTAGAATGACAGCATTGACATCCGGTCATATAGCTATCACTCACTTATCAACGTACAATTTATTTATCGTCCTATTACTAGTAAAACCAGTTAAGACCAGTAATACAAGTTTCGTAAAAACAGGAATTAAAACTTTATGAAACCACGAAAAATCGTAATAAATTCTTCAAATAAAGTAATTGGTTTGTTGCCTGCATGCAACTTCATTTTAGTAGAATACAGAGCACAGAAAGACAAGTCGGGGACTGTACTTAACTTATTTTACACAAAAAGTGGATTTAATCGGCTTTACTAGTAATAGGACGATATGTACATAGGTAGACCTTCTTACAATATATGCACACATACATTTTAAAATTTATTTTACATGTATTTTAACTTATTTATTTCCCTCATTCATTTTTCTCTTACTTTCTAAAGGTATGTTCCTAAGGATTTTATTATCTGTTCATTTGTAATTCTTGATAGCGTATTGTATACCTGCCGCCGCGAGAATGAATGTTGAAGCAGCCGAGCGTGTAACTAGAACGCCATGACCGCACTGGTAGAAAAGGTGGGTGTGGTAAGAAAGGGGAGTAAAGCAGTCGCTCTTAGCAGCTACAGTTCTGCAGGTCTGACCTAGGCAAATACTAATCGTAAATATTTTGTTCTAAAACAATATGCAACCGTAATATTCTTCATTTTAGATAGTGTACAGTTAAGCAATACAGATATGGTTTGTATAGCCTAGTTATTCTCCACAGGATTTAGCGATGACAGTTTTTCCATTCGCTGCTATCTAAACACTCGTGCTTAACATAATGCAGGCTTCTCTTTTCTCTCTTTCACTCACATACTAAACTACAATATCTTTATTAGTCCCATTACGGGACTAATGTTTTTGCAATAGTTAGTATACTATGCACTTGCGTAAGGAAAAAAAAATGAACAGCACAGGAACTGCACAGCGATAAACCCATAGCCTACACACCTTTTACCGGGCAAGCTATGTAAACAGAACATACACATTTATATTGTAATATTCCATAAGTAGGCCTGCATAGGTCACAGCGGACTTGAAGCCACATTTTTTAAATATTGTCGCATCTTTAACAATATGAAACAGTCTTTGACAAATTTTTTCAATACCGTTTTGATCAATCTCTAACAAGTTTTCTTGTAAAGTATTGGGTTAGAACAGCGATGGGCGTTTGAGTACATTTGCCCTCCTTGCACACGGGGAATTCCAAGTGCAGCGCTGCAGCGGGCTGTAGTGTGCCAGCAGCTATAACAGATCTTACAACTTTTAAATGAGCTGAATTTAGGACTTCAGGGAAAAGAAATTCTTAATACACAATTTGCTGCTAGAATTGCAGCTTTTAAGGAGAAATTGCTGTTATGGATACGTCAAATGCAAAAGGGCGAAATATATCATTTCCCATCCTTATCTAAACGCATAGAATTTTGAACAATGAAAATTTCGAAACGTACGCATGTATTCTATCCGGTCTATTAGAGCAATTAACATCAAGGTTCCACGATTTGGATTGCCTGGAAATGGATTTGCGTATTTTTGCTATAAGTTCTGATTCCAACTGATTATTGATAACGTCCCCTCTTCATTATAGTGTGAATTGATTGACCTGCGATGTGATCGAGAGATGCGAGCGAAATATGATTAAAGGTCGAGTCTTATGCAGTTTTATGACGGATTCCCAAGAGGACGCTTTCCCAATCTGCATAAGCTGTGTGAGAAAGTTTTGTGTTTATTTGGTTCCACTTATAGATGTGAACAGTTATTTTCTATTACGAAAATACAAATCTCAAACAAGAAATGATGGGCTTTTAACGGCAGTTCTTCGCATAGCTTGTGCTAATACAGTTTCTCCAAATCTTGAGAAATTGAGTAATATGGATTAATGTGCAACAGACATGTTTTGTTTTGTGTTTAAGGAAGTGTTTCATTACTTTGTGTTCTTATTCAGTTTGGTAGAATAACATTTTCTTTTGAAACATACAGTACGTACCGCAACTTGAATAAACCGGTTTTCGTGCACTCTAGAAGCACACTTCTCTCGTAGTACACCGTGCAAGCACAGAGTGCATAATTCTACCCAACCCTGGGTTAGAAGAACAATTTGATCGTGTACTGCAAGCAGCCTTCCCTTATATTTCCAAACGAATGTTGCTACAGTAACAGGAATAAAACAATAGAATGCTGAATTGTTCTGTGAATGAGAACAGTTGTAAATTTTAATGTAAACCTATCCCTAAATAACTTGAGCGATTTTATAAGTGGAGGTTTCACCACGATCAAATCGTGAGATTGCTTTTTCATGAATGCCAAACGCCTTTGTAACAGCTGTTAATCAGCTGAGAACAGTCACCAACGATCTAATTGACGAGCTCATAGTTATGTAATAGTAGTCCTACTTAAAAGCGCCAAGCGAGAGCCGGAGAGTGGAAGTGTCCTGATTGCTCACCAGAAAATCGTCCTGTCTAAAAAAAAATGTTGGAAATAAGTTGTCTGGTATATTGGGTGTTCCAGTTAAAATAAGAGAGTTGGAGTTACTTCCGGTTAAACCGGAAGTAGAAGAAATTCGGTAATACCATTATTGAGTTCTTAGTATTGGTTATCCTCACATACCAAGTTTCATGTCACTGAACCACATGCTTCAAAAATTATTTAGGTGGTGCGGGACTTTTAACTAATCCTGACTTGGACATCAAGGGAGCCATCGAAATCCAGCTACTGTACTCCAACCAGGAGAAAGTCTCAGGGGAATGAGACGCAGCGGGGTGATGCTCTGAATGAATGTTGATGTCATAAGATGTCATAAGGTCACACACGTGGGTGCACACATCTCTATTGACTAACTCTCAAAGCACAAACGATAACATTGATATACACACATTTATAGTACTACCCTAGTTACAAAACTAGAGCACGGTTAATCACCTGGTCTTTTAATCCCTCCATACAGGAAATAACATATGTATGTATGTATGTATGTATGTATGTATTTATTCACACTGCAATGGGTATATACCCGGTGGCAGTGGTAACTAATTACACTCAATAATGACAATAATAAACTTATTAATTAAAATACAATTGATAATAATACTAATAATTAATACTAATAATAATAATAATAATAATAATAATAATAATAATAATAATAATAATAATAACAACAACAACAGGGAATATCTAAATTAAATGAAACGATCACTTAAAATAACATTTGAAATATTCTAATTTGTATCTTAAAACTAAGATCGAACTATAACCCACGAGTATGATATGTTCATATCTGCACAAGTACCTTTCCACATTACACTCATTTCGCTGTCAACTCACTCACTGCACTGGAACTACGACACATTTCACTGATTCTATCCTGATTTCACTAACACTTCAAAAACATTTCACTGTTCAAATACTTTGCACTGCCACTATAAACTATAAAGCTTCACTGACAGGAACACGTTTCACTTACACAGCACACTTCACTGACACGACATACTTCTTCACTGATACAACACACTTCACTGACAACATAATTCTTCACTGATACAACACTTCAATAACAACATATCATTTACACCCTTTAAATACTGTGTATAATTATCGTCTATTAGTAAGGTCCTTAAGCCTATTTTTAAATGCATTTTTGGTTGTTGGTAAAGCCTTTAGTAAGTCTGCAGGTAAAGCATTCCAGTCCCTGATAGTACGATTGAGAAAAGAAAACTTTCCAGTGTCCGTCCTCTGCCTTCTTCCCCTCAATTTATATGAGTGGTCATTCCTTGAAGAGTAATTTGGCGGCAGGAGAGCGCATGTCTTTTAAACTGTGGCTGACGTTATAACGATAATATTATCTATCTACTTCGCTCCAATAGATGACGCAATAGTAAGCACATTCCTTTCACGGTTAATGTCCTGGTTGGAGAACAGTATAGATGGCAATAATGTCAACAGAGACGGGGCCTACAGCTGAGTACAGCGTGGAAACCTGACATCAAAACGGTTCGACCAACCAGCACATGGCAGGATGACGGGACTAGGAACTAGCTCCTGATTGGCCACCACGTTTCGACCAACCAGAACATGGCAGGCGGTCGGGACTAAAGACTAGTTTCTAATTGGCCCACAGTGGGAACCGCTACTGACAGCTTTTATACCGGCTGTACATGGTCCACGACACTTCAATCTCTGAAGAAGATGGCATAGATAGTCATCGAAAGCTTGGAAGCAACTATCGAACTCATCTGGCTGAGAACTAGAGAAGAATTATCCCATCTCAAACGCCGGGAAAGCCTGAAGTCACACAAACTTTCTTGTAATCGCGCTGGACCTCCATGCAAACCGCGAGGGTGAACTGTCGCGAGCATCTTCGAATTCTTCGACATGTGTTCCATTTAAATATGTATGTGTTACAAGGAGGAGAGGTGACATCCAGGTATGTACCACGATGCAAACATCGACCGCGAACAGCGATGAAACTTTGGCATGTCCGTACCCAACTAATGTACAGTGGATTCCCAATTATCCGGACTATACGGGCCAAGAGCAACCCGGATAATACGGAAGGGGAGATCGCTATGTGGTTTTTGATCCTGTAATCTTAAAGGGGCAAAGATCGGACCCAGTAATGTACAGGGACATCATTTTATTTTTACTAACATTTCTGATATTAACCTGGCTATACCTTTGAATCAACGGTTGCTATCCCCTTCCACGACTGGAGTTCGATGCCGTAATATACAAACAAAATCACTTTACTAGGTATAGGAGGGAAGAAAAGTAGTTCATCCATTTACGTAAACTATGAAATATCACGCTTTTGAGTTTGATAATTTTCATTAGGTTTTTGTTTAATCAGAATACAGTACAGTATTAACAATGAGTGGTTTTTACTCACGAACTGAGCTGTCCATGCGGACGTATTCATCATGCAGTGTATATTATACTGTCTACAGCACATTAGTGTACAATATAGAGAATGAAGTAAAATTGAAAAATAACCATAATATGGATATTTAAACATACTTTTCAAAATGGTGGCGGTTCATTTCGATACAGGCTTCAGTTCTAATCTATGTAATTCCAATTACCAGTTTCGTCCTTCGTACTAGTAACTCATGTTGAAATAATTCTGTACCTACTCTGTAAAAGAGTACCTTACGTACTGTAAATTCAGTCTTCACTTCTGCCCGATCCGAAAAGATAAAATGACTCAGACATGCTATCTACTGTCCGTCCAAGTGGTTATGTCGCAGGATAGTAGAAAGGAGGGAAATCACGTGACAGTTAATTACTTAACGAGGCCCTTTTATTTAAGTTATTTTAAACAGTTGTATGGGTATAATATTACGTAGATGTCTAATTACTTACAGAAATTAATGTTCTCAGAAAAGAGCTAAGACAGCCCAGGCACTAGACTTTACAGAGAGGCAAATAGAAGCTGGTGGGGAAAACCGGAATGCGACGTAGGCAAATGGACGACAATACCTGTGCGAAAATGATGCAATATTGAAAGCTCTTTCGTCATTGGAAAACGCGAACATATTTTTCGAACGTACTGTGACGGTAAGGCTACTATGACTGTATATGAGGTCTTGGATCTGTGTGGAAGACGGTTGAACTTCATTAGTAGAAGGGGTGGGAGTGAAGTACATTCAGAAACTCAGGTATAATAAAAATTGAAGTAAAAATAAAATGATGTCCCTGTAGAAAGGCGTTACTTACATGTTCGTAATAAACGAGTTTCTATTCATAATACAGTACAGTAGGCCTATGTAATTGACTTAAAAAACTTTGTTAGTGTTCAGTACTGTATATGCGTACACTACTGTAAATAAAAAAAACGCGATCCGAATGAAACGGTTGGCCGGATAATCGAGATTCTGCTATATAGATTATTTTTTACAGAGCCTCTTACAAAGATAAGTAATGTGATAAGACCATTTTATATTCTAATCAATAATGGTATCCAGATATTTCGCATAATATTACAATACAAATTTGACACAAAATTACATATTTTCGTTAGTTGCTGCATAAAGCCCAGAATTAGAAAGTATGTGTCATTTACATGCAACAATTTTCTTCCTATGAATTCTCATTTTGATGTTTTATTGTGACTGTTATCAAAGGTAGCTATGTCATGATTCATGACCAGGCTTCGAGACTTCGGACCCAATAGAGCAGTTCAGTGGGAAATCCGCATAACGGCGTACTGAGTATAGTGGTAAAGGGTACAGTGGGTGGGGGTACTGTAGAATGAATGCCAACAAATACGCAAAGGAAAACGCTCTGGATTTGAAGGTTCTGACGAATAATTTGGTTTTCATACAAACTGTCTGAAACTATTACACGGTTAGAAAAGTCAGAGCAAGAGATGCCGGAAGCCCTCAAATTAATTTAGAAAATGATGCAGAGAATTAATGAGACACCAAGTACACCGGTTACTGAACTTGTAAAACAGAAGTGGAAATAAATTTTATGTAAAAATAACGGATATGAAACATTGTGTAATATAACAGCAAATTAGTGGACATAGAGTCACCCGAGAATAAAGGACTGTCTCTTAGAGACTGCAATGATGTTAGGTTTTTTCGTTTTGCTCCTATCACGTCATGCGACGTAGAGCGCAGCTTTCTACAGTACAAACTTTGGCAGATAACCGAAAAAGATTTACGTTTGAGACACTGAGAATGTATCTTGTAGTACATTGCAATTCGGTATTGTAACTGCACTTCCTAAAGACGACCAATAGGATAAATGGAAAAATTAAAGTTGCTATATGCTTATTTCCACCATTAACACCGTGTATAATTAAACACAAATGCTTATAAAAGACAGGAGAATAAATGCTTTTCACACTCTTTTGATATTATCATTGTGTAATGTATATTTACTTTCAGAATGTACATATGTGTGTCTCCCCATACTACCGTACTCTACTCTAAGTAGTAACGTTGTTACCTCAACATATCCCTGTCTACCTGCAGCGAGTCAACAACTTATAGTGCATGCACAGTAAACTTATTGTATCGCGTCCAAAGTCTCGAAGCCTGTTCATGACCGAAGAATGATGCGGTATTGCTGCAATGCCCCCTTTCTTTTCTTGTTAGATACTACTCATCGTAGACATATCAATATTTATTCTTGTTATCTGTGTTCATTGCCGCGCTTTCCAAGAAATGGGTCGTCCGACACTTGAAGGAAATCGACATTTGCACTTGTAGATAAGATAAGTTTGAAATTATTTTACAAGAAAATGTAACTAACGCCTTTCCTGAAAAGATAGTGAAAACATTTTTAGCAGTTGACTTTCGACAGAATTTATAGACAGGATGTTAAGAATGATGTAATTTAATGAAGGAGTCCATAGCATGTAATTCAAGTGTTAATGATGGATACATACATAAATACAATATACATTATATACACATAATATTAAATTGGACTGCTAAGAACAATCGGCGAAAGATACCTAGAGAAGAATGAAGACGTGTATAACTTATAGTATTTGTGAACCTAAAAAAGGCTTTTGACAGAGTGAATTGGAATAAACTGATGGGGATCCTAAAGAAAATAGATGTGGATTGGGAAGAGGGAAGACTATTAAGTAATCTTTATATGAAGCAACGAGTGAAAGTCAGGATAGGAGAAGAAATGTCAGAAGGAAATGAAATAGGGAGAGGAGTACGTCAAGATACCCTTTATCACCTACCATATTCAACATCTACTTGGAGGATTTAGTGAAGAACTGGTTCCAGAACATGGCAGGAGTGATAGTAGAAGGAGCAAGAATAAAGTGCATAAGATTTGCTGATGATATGGCGTTGTTAGCAGAAGAGGAAATGATGCTAAAGGATATGCTACTGGAGCTAAATGACAGTTGTGAGCAGTATGGGATGAAGATAAATGCAAACAAGACGAAGACCATGGTTATAGGAACAAAAATAAAGAAGATAAACTTGCGAATTCTAAATGAGGAATTAGAGCAAGTGGACAGCTTCAAATACTTGGGGTGTACTATAAGCAGTAACATGAGCTGCTGCCAGGAAGTCGAAAGGAGGATAGCAATGACAAAGGAAGCTTTTAATAAAAAATAAGCGTCTTCTCCGGACCTCTGGAAAAAGAACTACGGTAGAGACTAGTGAAGTGCTTTGTATGGCGTGTGACATTGTACGGGGCAGAAACGTGGACATTATTACGAAATGAAAGGAAGAGAATGGAAGCATTTGAAACGTGGATTTGGAGAAGAATGGAACGTGTGAAGTGGACAGACAGAATAAGAAACGAAGCTTCTTTGAAAGAGTGGATGAAGAAAGAATGATGCTGAAACTGATCAGAAAGAGGAAAAGGAATTGACTGGATCACTGGCTGAGAAGAAATTGCCTTCTGAAGGATGCACTGGAAGGAATGGTGAACAGGAGAAGAGTTCGGGGTAGAAGAAGATATCAGATGTTAGACGACATTAAGATATATGGATCATATGAGGAGACAAAGAGGAAGGCAGAAAATAGGAAAGATTTGAGAATTCTGGATTTGTAGTGAAAAACCTGCCCTTGGGTAGAACACTAAATGAAATGAATGAATTATGCAGATATTCTCCAATCTTTCCTATTTTCTGCCTACCTCTTAGTCTTCGCATATGATCCATCTATCTTAATATCGTCTATCATTTGATATATTCTTTTACCCCGAATTCTTCTTCCGTTCACCATTTCGTCCACACGTGTGGAGTAATGGTTAGCGCGTATGGCCGCAAAACCAGGTGGCCCGGGTTCGATTCCCGGTCGGGGTTACCTGGTTGAGGTTTGTTCCGGAGTTTTCTCTCAACCCAACATGAGCAAATGCTGGGTAACTTTCGGTGCTGGTCCCCGGACTCATTTCACTGGCATTATCACCTTCATCTCATTCAGACGCTAAATAACCTAAGCTGTTGATAAAGCGTCGTAAAATAACTTGCTAAAAATTTCTTCCATTTCTTCTTCCTTCAGTAGATAGTTTCGTCTCAGCCAGTGACCCAGCCAATTTCTTTTATCTTCCTAATCAGTGTCTGCACCATTCTTTCTTCACCCACTCTTTCTACCACAGCTCCATTTCTTATTCTCTCTGTCCATTTCACACGCTCTGTTCTTCTTCATATCGACATTTCAGGCGTAATACTTCTTGAATTATTTTTTTTTCACTTCGTCATAATGTCCATGTTTCTGTCCTATATAATGCCACTCTCCACACAAAGCATATACTAGTCTCTTCCTTAGTTTACAGACATTTTTATTATTATTAAGTATGAATCATTCTTTATGAATTTCGAAACGATAGTATTTAAATTCACTCTACTTGGTTTGTCGTTGAACTCGTTCAGAAACTAAGTCGAGAAACTACAAGAAAAATGTCAGTATGTGTAAATAATATAACGTAGAAGTATAGACTACTACTACTATTACTACTACTGTTGCTGCTGCTAATACTACTACTGCTACTACTACTATTGCTACTACTACTACTACTACTACTACTACTACTACTACTACTACTACTACTTACTTACTTACTTACTTACTTACTTACTTACTTACTTACACATGGCTTTTAAGGAACCCGAAGGTTCATTGCCGCCCTCACATAAGCCCGCCAGCGGTCCCTATCCTGTGCAAGATTAATCCAGTCTCTATCATCATATCCCACCTCCCTCAAATCCATTTTAATATTATCTTCCCATCTACGTCTCGGCCTCTCTAAAGGTCTTTTTCCCTCCGGTCTCCCAACTAACACTCTATATGCATTTCTGGATTCGCCCATACGTGCTACATGCCCTGCCCATCTCAAACGTCTGGATTTAATGTTCCTAATTATGTCAGGTGAAGAATACAATGCGTGCAGTTCTGCGTTGTGTAACTTTCTCCATTCTCCAGCAACTTCATCCCGCTTAGCCCCAAATATTTTCCTAAGCACCTTATTCTCAAACACCCTGAACCTATGTTCCTCTCTCAGAGTGAGAGTCCAAGTTTCACAACCATACAGAAGAACCGGTAATATAACTGTTTTATAAACTCTAACTTTCAGATTTCTGGACAGCAGACTGGATGATAAGTGCTTCTCAACCGAATAATAACACGCATTTCCCATATTTATTCTGCGCGTCCTCAGGTTGCGGATAGAGGAGACGGCCTCCAGATATGGAGGGTAAAAGGTAAAGGTATCCCCGTAACATGCCATGAAGGCACTTGGGGGGCATGGAGGTAGAGCCCCATGCTTTCCATGACCTCGGCACTAGAATGAGGTGGTGTGGTCGGCACCACGCTCTGACCGCCTTTTACCCCCGGGAAAGACCCGGTACTCAATTTTTAAAGGAGGCTGAGTGAACCTCGGGGCCGTTCTGAAAGATATGGAGGGTAGCTGCGAATATATTGAATAAGCAGTCGTGGACAGCCGATAAGGGGTGGTCCTCCAGCTTGGGGGTTGGGCGAAGGGCTAACATCCCATCACCGTAAAAACAGCTTGTTACGTATCCCTATAATAAGCCTCGGAATAGGACTACTACTACTACTACTACTACTACTACTACTACTACTACTACTACTACTACTAATATTACTACTACTACTGTTACTATCATTACTTTTATTTAAAGCTTATCGTTAGAGCTCTTTCTATCTTATATTATTATTTTGTGCAAACACAGGACGTTAGCTGATAAGATATCTCTGTTTGCTTTGCTGCCTTGAACATTTACCTGGTGTCTGAATTAGTTTCTGTTCAGAGTTATTGGAAACTGGCGTATTTTTGTGCGAATGAAAAGTTGTTACATTGTCTGCGAAAATAGAAGTTGTGTAATTGGAATTTGATATCTGTTGTGAAGATGTATTGACCAATCAAGAAGCGCGGACATGGACGTGGGTGGATATGAAGATAGTTACGTGGGTTAAGTGTTTGTTAATGTGCTCGTTTACACATGTAGCAGGTTTGAGCGAGTTACGGGATTCTTCAGCAGTCGTCGCTCCGAAAAGTAAACTTCGAATGCTCGACCTCTCGTATAACAATTTGAGAAACATCCACAACTCCACATTTCTGGATCTGAACCTCGTTTTAATTTTGAACCTCAGTTTGGCCAACAATGCGATATCTTGTGTTGGACAACACGCATTTCTAGGGTTGTCACAGCTGGAGCGGCTGGATCTGTCCATGAATAATCTAATGTACATTCACTCAAATACGTTCGATTACAACACTAATTTACAATGGCTGTCTTTGGCACACAACAAGTTGTTTAAGCTACCGACAGATGGCACTTTCATCTACTCTCTGGCACTGACGTACTTTGATTTATCGAACTGTAGTGTTACTGAAATCCATAAAGATGTTTTTAAAGATTTGCGAAATATTAGACATCTAAATTTGTCTCGAAATTTTGTTAATGATTTGAATAAGAACACTTTTGCTTTGTTAACTGAACTTCAGTGTTTGGATTTGAGTTACAATTCTTTACGTACATTGCAGACCCATGT